>JAEMWC010000317.1:722500-735000 GCA_016490735.1 Pachyseris speciosa
CTTGCAGCTAACTCTTCAGACTTTGCGCCATTCAAAGGCTGCGTTTCATTGGCTCAATTTTAGTTCCTTTGTTAATTAATCAATCAGAATCGTCTGTTTACCTCTTTTTTGCACTGAATTACCTTTTTTCTGCATCGTGTTTCCTAAAAACTGCATTTCTCTTAGCCAATCAGAATCGAGAAATTTTTTCATGTATATTATTAGTTTAAAAACAAACCAATTGGGCCGCATAAAGTGTATTTCGTAAAAGGGAATAGGAGGGAATAATTACAAAATCTCGTGTCCCAAGAGGGGAGGGGGGGGGCTTATTAGAGAGGGGGGGGGCTTATTACAAAAACCGACTCCCAAACGGGGGCTTATTAGAGAGGGGGGCTTAATAGAGCTTTTACGGTATATTAGTTAGTGTGGAACTTAACTTGTATGGTCTGGGGCTAACCTTGTTAAAAGCACTGCCCATAGTTTTCTCAAGGTCCTCGGGTGTTCTTAGTAACAATACTTGTGAAGATTCTTTAAGCAGAGGAATCACACTCAGGAAGATTAAAGTGGCGATGAACAGTGAGCACAGGGGATCAGCTATAAACAGTCCGAATTGTTCGATCAACACAGATGACAATATCACTCCTACACTGCCCATGGTATCAGCCACAACATGGAGGAACACTCCTGCAACATCACCACACAATGCGCATTAGTGGAGCGGGTAATAACTCTGTTATAAATGCACGGAAGGAATGGGATGATGCTACTAAACAAATTCCGGACGTTAAGTCCACTTCCCTCCGAAAAGAAAAGGTAAAAATAATAAACAACCTTGAATTCCCTAATTAAAGGTAGTATAGCGGGCTTTGGCAAATATACTGGGCGGAAAAAAAACATTTGCGTGATTTTCAGAAAATTTGTTGGTGTCATTTTTGTTACGTTTCTGTTGCTGTACTACTACTCCTAGGTCGAGTGAATTCACACTGTTTAAATCTTAATCCCTGCGCTGCTCTATAATCTTGAGCAGGACAGCCCAGGGTAATTGGGTATCACATTCCAGTTGTTGTAGATCTGCCTATGAAGAGTGCAAGTTGCTGCCAAGCTCCGGCTCCCACCGGCAGGACCAGCAGGAAAAGTGAACAAAGGTAACTAGGGTTGTTACGATCAGAACTCCACGGCAACTGTATTGTGTATATAATAACGGCGACTACATCGCCAATAGTAACAACAACTTAAGAGCGATTTTCAATTGAGAATCGTTGAACTAAAACCAAACCAATCACAAACCACACCAATCAGAATTCGCGCAGGTAAGCCACGGTTTGTTTTGCTTTTGCTTCTCATTGGTTGCTAAAAGTGCCGCAGTATTGCCAACCAACCACAGAGCAAAGTAGACCATAACCAAAGCAAACAAGAATTACTTTCGATACCCAATTGAAAACAGCTCCAAAACGATGACTTTACTGTCGTAAGAACTGCTGACAATGTTCTCATTACTACTGGTGACTACAGTAAGAACCCGCGTATAAGAACCAAGTGATTTAAGAACCTACAGGCTGAAATTTTGCAATTAATTTTTTTAATACCCAAATATATAAGAACCTATTCAGCCTGACAACGAAAAATAGGTTCTTATATAAAAAAAAAAAACACTCCAGATTTGATGTTGAAATTCTGGATTTTAATTGTGAAAATTTTTGTAGTGTACTGCTTATTAGTCTTACCAATAAAATATTATTCATTCCATAAAACTTTGCTGTGGTTACAAATACATACAACTGTAAATATGGTCAGGCCCATGATACAGGACTTGTTTTGACAACAAGGCTTGAGATAATGTAAAATGCTTTACAATTATAGCATATTAGTACTATTGCAGTTCCCCGAATGCTATCACTATAATAGACCGATATCACATTTCTGATGACCAATAGATTTTGCCCGTCCAGACTCGTCATCAGGATGAGTTCTAGCTCCCATTGGATTAAGATCCTTTGTGTTTGCTCGTTTTGTGGACGAGGCTGGACGGGCAAATCTATTGTTCACAACAAGCGTGATATTAGTCTATAACTTTTGCAAATAAGAACCTACTAAGAACCTAATCAGCCTGTTATTGGAAAAAATACCCCAAAATATAAGAACCTGTTCAGCCTGAACTCCAAAATTCTAGGTTCTTATACGCTGGTTTTTACTGTATACCAATGGTGACCGCGTTATGACTGGTTAAGTGTCCATACCTCTTACTAACCGAGTTCGAGGTCCGTACTGTAAGTTACGGACCGAGTTTTTTGCCGTTGATTTATGGCCCAAGCGTGAAGCGCGCAGGCCATAAATTAATGGGAAAAAACAAGGATCTGTAACTTACAGTACGGACTGAGAAAACGAGGTTAGTAAGATATTTATTATATCTCTGAGGTTAATCCAGCGTGCGGGAAAGAAAACTAGTTAAGGTCAAGCGGGCTGTACTGTAGAAAATGGCCCGCAAAACTGACCAATCGCAGCGTGCGTACTAAGTGAGAAATATAATAAAAAGGTTTATGTTGCGTTGAACTTGTTTCTTTAAAACAATGCACGTAATTTGATCAGGTACTGTAATGATGACGATGATAAGGAATTCGTATAGCGCTGATTCAAAAGCGCTTTACATGAAGTTACAAAAAAAACCCAAAAACGTTCTATACTAAAGCATCTACTTAAGCTTAAGCTGCAAAAAGCTGAGTGCATAATTCTTCCGGGTGCATAATTCTTCCGAATGGAATGGCAATTAGTTTTGCAATAGGAAACCAAACGTTTCACTATGATGGCCTAACTTGTCAATTTTTACTTTAAACTTACCCTGCATGTTCACACTACGATCATAGTGATGATCTGGACCAGCATGACCTTGGCCGTGACCATGGCAATGACTGTGTCCATGGTGACTGTGACCATGGTTACTGTGACTGTGTGAGCTGCCACCATGTGAGTGCGCATGTCTGAAGGCAAAAATACCCACCAAGTTCACCAAGAGACCTCCAACAGACACAACCTGGAAACATAAGCAAAACATGTTAGACTGAACAAGTAACAACAGAGACACAGCGGTCTGACCAGTGAATCATACGCTAACATGCATTTTACCCATGGAATGGCAGGCACACAGGCACTAACAAGACACAAAGGAAAAAATAAAGGCTTGAATCGATTGTTCTCAAAGAATACTTCTACCCGGCTTTGCCATGACAATAAACAAAAATAAAACACTAGAGCATGCCAGTCACTCCATGGGTAATTTTAAGGTGTACAAAAGTAGCATTCCAGCCAAATTAAAACAAGATTTTCAATTCTTTGATTGCACCTGACGTCACGGCGGCCATGTTGATGGAAAGAACAATAGCGAAAAAGTTCTTTTGGGAATTTAACTCTATTATTATGTAAACATTGAGCTACATTTTTCTATTGTTTTGGCACCAACATGGCCGTTTTATCACATGAGTGCAATCAAAGAATAACAAACAAAATTGACGTGATCGCATGGCTAATAGTTCATTAGTGTGGCGATACAATACACCGAAGTAATCAGTTCAACAAAAACTATTAAGGCTATCAGGCCAATTCCAGATTGCATTTGATGGTGCACCATCTCAAGCATGTTCATTGAGTGTTCACCCCTTCCTTTAGTAAACCAGCGTGGTCGAGTGGTTAGAGGTTGCAGGTTCAAGTGCTGTTTTGACCACTGGATGGAGTCATTTCACAGTACTACTGAGTTCCCCCTTTTTGTTCTGTTCAAAATATTGTTTCCAATATTTGTTTCATTATCCCCAATTACCAACTCACTCATTTATTTATTTATTTATTTATTTTTATTTATTTAATTCTTCATTTATTGTGTAGGCTTGAAGTAACCAGAACCTCTGGGGTTGCAATTTTGATTGCTTTTTTTTAACAATACAAATGGCTGGAAGTAACACAGGACTTGAAAATGGAGGAAAGTGCAGTGTATGGCAACTCCAAGCAGGTGCAATTGAATTGGAAGTTCCACATTGTCAGATGACCAATAAGAACTCCCCAAAATCACTCATTTCCCAACCACTGCCCATGTGGATCATGTCTTACCAGTAGTCTCTCAGTGTTGACTGTTGGTGGATCAAACAAGCGCTGGACAGCAGCCAGGAACACAAAGAAGGATATCACCACCAAGAAAATGCCATTTACAAAGCCAGAGAGAATCTCTACACGACCATACCTACAGACAGCACCAAGAAGTGGCATTAAAACACATTTTATTGTGTGACAAATAAGGGTAATCAAGTTAACATTGGATTCAACTGGTTTCAGTCACGGATTTCTGGAACCCAGGTAAACTAAACACACACACAAAAAATCAAATTAAAGACTGTGTGATTATTGTAATCAAGGAAACACAGTAAACTTGAATACTCTTATGCAGATACTCAGTAGTGTTAGGGGACACTTACAATCTAAACTGAAAAAACAAGTCTGGTCAAATGAATCATTCCATCAGTGTGACTCCACTTGCACATCATTGCACAAGATCAAAATTCAATAATGACTGTTTAATTGTAAAGAAACGCACCCATATGAAAATGTCCTGGAAGCCTTCCACCTGGCCATGAGTGCAGCACAAAGGCCAATCACAAGTGCCGTGCAGTCAAACAGCATGTGAAAACCATCAGATATGAGACCAAGACTGTTGGTCCACACACCATACAGCAGCTCTACACCTGTAAAAAGCTGAATTAACAGGAAACAAATAAACTAGACAGAGGAAGAATTTATTTCATAAGGCATCACTACCAAAACAGTGGTACTTTCTTGGAATTACTTCTCATCTGAGTCCATACTATAACCTCTTGTAGAAGTAACTGTATTCATGTCACTTGAAGAGTCAATGACAGGGAAAACAGGCTGCCAAGGAACAAAAAAGTGGCAAGGTCCCAGCTTGATTCAGATGCAAAAACCCTAACCCTAACCAAAGACCAAATTGTTAGACAAGTCACTACTGGATATTGTTAGTGTAAATCCTGATTACATTTTTTCCAGTGCTTTGAATACTCAGCAACTATCTGAAAATCTACAAATCAATTATCCCAGCCTGTAACATTTTCCACACCACTTTGATAACTTATTGCGTACCAGATTGAGGCAGAGAAAATAGAAAATCTGCCTTGATTCTGACTGCTCCACTATCTGCCGCAGAAGGCTTTGCACTGTAGTTAACACAGATTGTGGAGTTTGGAAGTTGTAGATTGGCAGGCCCCCTGTGGTATATCCAATAAGATTGCCTTTTGTGATACGTGCAGATGGTCTTGATAATAATCTTGCAGCTGGAAGAAAGAAGCCAAAAAAACATTTACAATGTAGATCTAACATGGTTTTTAAGTCTTTGTGATGGAGTGGTCATTGTGGTTCCGACTTTTGAGTGTCTTTTGGTAGAACACTACATGCAACCAACTACCGGTAAGTTGAAAGTTGTAAATCTGACAGCACTTTTATGTTGTACAATTTGCTATGCAGCAGGTGCATGCTGTAACTTTCACATTTGTGGATAAAAATACTCAAATACCAGTGTGAAAGCTACTGAGCAGTGTAATATTGTCCTTTGGTTGTGTTTATTTGACTGTGCAATTAAGTTCTAACTTTTGAGTTTGTGGATAAAAGCTTCCC
This sequence comes from Pachyseris speciosa, assembly GCA_016490735.1. Taxonomy (NCBI): domain Eukaryota; kingdom Metazoa; phylum Cnidaria; class Anthozoa; order Scleractinia; family Pachyseridae; genus Pachyseris; species Pachyseris speciosa. The sequence goes on from JAEMWC010000317.1 coordinate 728,147, forward strand.
AGGAGTACTTTCTTGCAGTGTTGCTTTTATATTACTGTGCAGTGCTGTAACAACTTTGGTCTGTGGAGTGGAATTTTACCGTCTGATTGTTCCAATGAAAGTTAAAGGCGCTGTTACAAGGCAGTTTTTCTCACAATTCTGTTGCAATGGAAGTAACAGCCTGAAATGAACATAACTTACAGCTGTAGCACTGCAACAAATTTCTCAAGCATTGTGTAGGGCTGTTACACTTGGCTATGTTCCGTACCATGCAATGACACAACAAAACGGCAAGACAAATTGCACAAAAAATGCCTAATAAAACAGCACATTAACTGGGAAAACCTTTTCATGGTGTCATTTGTTTGTTTGTAGCATTAAGTTTGAAAACTAAACAAATAATGGCACTTTTCTGTATTCATGAATGGGAGACTTCCAGATCATCCTCAGCATAAAATGGGATGTGATTACATTACCCACTGAGCTGATAAGGAAGATGCACTTGGCGTCAAGCGTCCAAACACTTGATTTACTGGAGAATTGAGAATGAGGTGGGGCACATTGAGTTCACCAACAATACTCACCCAGTACAAAGAAGAAAGCAGCGAACAGTGTGCCAGCAGATACAAGATGTGGATCAGACGGTTTGCCATGGTGCCACTCATGCATAGTCCATGCCCATGGCTGATCCCATAGAAGTGATATAATCACAGCACATAAAAACGATGCTATGGAACCTATCTTTCCAGTCTTCGCTGACTCAAGTTTTGCCAAACAGAAGGACTCAATGTAAAAGTCAAATATGAATACAAGGAATATGACAATGGCTAAAGGCATTACTGTGTCCAGCCAATCTACTTCTGTTGTCTGTTGATAAAAAGACAAGGAGGGAAATTATAAAAGTCTATGCCTCTTAAACTTATCTCTCTTTTAGATAAGACATAATTCTTGACAAAAGACATGGAGATTGCTGTGTGATTAGCCAGCTCATTCAATGTGGCAAGTACTGCATTTTCATTACAGAGATTCTGCCAATTTCATTCATTTCCCTGACCCAGGCACTCTTACTACTGTGATGATGGACTCTTCTAGATTCTGTGTTAATTACGAGTGAATGAAGGTGTTTGCACCTCACATACCTGAGTAAAATAAGATATCATAGCCAATGGGAAAAGAATCACTGATGATATGCAACTGGAAAGTGCGGCAAGTCTCTTCCCACCTAGTCATAAAATAATAAACAGTCAGCAACCAGATTCAACAGACTCTTGAAAATGAAACCTGTTAGCTTTCTTGGTGTGCAAAGGAACCAGCTCAGACTCACCTCCAATTTCCACTGCTAACGTTCTTGAAACATTCTTGTGAGCGATTTTTAGCAAAAGAACCAGCAATAGAATGATAAGTCCACCCTGTACAAAAACATCAAAGCAACATTGATTTATTGACCAAAAACATAAAAAAATACTTGTAATTTATCTTTATTACAGAACCTCCAAAGAATTCTATCCTTCAATCTTCTTTTTCATGAGTTTATGAGAACTTGTACTTCATACAAGCCTATCATAATCTTGTTGTAAAAATCTTGATATACATATGTAAGGCTCTTGATCTATAAATGAGAATCTTGATGTAAGTATGCAAACTTTGATATAATATTAGATTGTGAATCCATGCATGAGGAACTTGATGAATATTATTTTATTAGACTTGATATACTTGCATGCAGATCTTGATACATGTATGTACATCTTGAAATTATGTATAATTATTCAAATCTTGTTTTAGATGTACGCAAATCTTGACTTGTAAATAAATCTAATCTTGACATAGCTATACAAAACTTGATGTAAATAAATAAATAAATGTTATGATACTTTTTGACTTGCAGAATAACACCTAGATATGTTTGGTCCCAAGGATGTCTGTTATGGGACGGTTGATTTTAGTTTATTTATTAGTCTTGCTGATACTATTATTTGATGCTAATAATGTCTGCAGGTGAGTAGTAAACAACAAATTTGTTATGAATGGTACAGGTTTTTAGACTTAAGCTTTCATTATATTTTTAAAATTAAATTACCTTGTGGTCTGGCAAGCCTAGCCAAGATAATACAACATAGTAATGATGAATCCACTGACTGTGATGGCCACCCTCCGCTGATAACAAGTCAAGAAAAAACTTAATTGCTCTAAAAGAGGATTAAATATAATTTGTTACTCTTGGACAATCCTGTTTCAGAAGAACATAAAACAACTTTCTCTTAAATAACTGAATACTGTAAAACAAACTTCATCTGATGCCATCGCAAGTCTCTCAACTCCCAACCTTGTGAAGGTCTTCTTACCACTGTTACAAACAATGCAAATTATTAAGTTTAGCTTAGAAGGAAGTGATCAACACAAGACAGGTTCTCAGGTCCTTCATAGCAAGAATTATGTATAGAACAGTTCACCCACTCTATGGGAATCCTACAGGCCTAACATAAAAGAGGCATAAAGTAAGGCTACGATGAATGAATTGCAAGGATACGGTGACTCAAACTAGGAGAGTCATTGTCAAACAACAGAAGACACAAAATTCCCAACAGAAAAAGCACAGATCCTCGCACCTACAGCGTAGTAAGGAAAGGAACAAAGTTACACACAGTGAGTAAAAGCAAGTACAACAGGATGACAACTACCCAATTGATAATAAGACCTGGAATGACTAACATGGTTGCCCTTTCTCCCTGAACAAAGGTTCTTGTAGGCAGTTTCTCACGTACAAAGTCTCATTTTCTATTTGCACTTTTATGGAGCCTCTCTTGTATTCTCAAAATTATGTTTAGATAATTTCTTGACATCTGTTTCACTCCTGAAGCTGAACACTAAGTCTCACTTGACTCAGACATTACTTACTCACATTATACACGTATTTGCCATATTGAAGTTGTGCAGGGAACTGGGGCAAGTTTTAAATTTTAACTAATTGACAAATTGACACCATCACATGAAAGATAATGTTGAGATTAGCCATTTGACCAAGATCGATGCTTTTAGGTTGAACAGAGACCAAGTTATAGACTTAAAAACATACTGTAGTTCAAAATCCATACAAACATCTCTAATTTTGAGGTTACAAAGACTCTCTGTTAAAAACAATGTTACATCACGCTTATGCATTGTCTTCTACAACAGAGGCTTTTAATGCAAAATGTGACAAATTACGTTCTATTTTCAGTCGTCTCTATTACCCTAAGGGCCTTATTGAATCTGTCATTTCCAATTTTTCTCTTCAAGCCCCTTCTGGTCCTTCAGCGAACATAATCAAAAGAGATACCACCATAGTTAGAATCAGTCTTCCTTTCAAAGATCAAGTTTCTGCCAATGCTGTTCGGAGACATTTGCGCAATCTTAGTCATAAAATTGGCCCCACTGTGCAGCCAGTTTTTGTCAGTAAAAAGTTGGAGCAAGACTTTAGGCCTAAGGAAGCCAAGCCATCTATTGTTAATCAGCAATGCGTTGTTTATCATTTTTCATGTGATCTGTGCAATTTGGTTACACAACCCGACACCTTTTCCAACGCGTTGCCGAACACAAATATTTGGCAATTGGCAAACAACTTGCTGAAGTGCACGGTGGCAGCAATCTTTTGAATGAAAGCCTTTTCAAGATTGCTAAGAAATGCCAAAGCAAGTTTGATTGTTTAGTGTTTGAGATGCTTTTATCAAGAAACTCAAACCTAATCTCAACTTGCAAATGGACTCCATACGTGCTAAACTTTTTGTCCAGTTAAAGTTATTTATTTCTACTACATTTCCTTATCACCTACTGGTATTGTTCTTTTAGTATTTATACGTCCTAACATTTCATCATTTTCTGACTTGATAATGGCGTTACGTTAACGTTGAAACATCATCAAATTAGCTTTTTACCTTTTTTATCTTTTTAGCATGTTTTTTAAAAACATTTATAGTTAAGTGTTTTTCAAAGCCACTGCTTTTCCGTAATTTTGAGGTTGCATTCCCAAAACGTTATAAACTCTTAAAAAAATTTTCAGTTTTGTGACAACTGTAAAATCCTGTCATGCACCTACTATTTGGAAATAACTGAGGTGACAATCACTATGTTTGCCCATTCTTACGAATTTTACAGAAATCGTAAAAGAAATTAAAAGTTCATATGGTTTTAGTGGATGCTGTCAAGAAATTAGAGATGTTTGTATGGATTTTGAACCATGTGTCAAGGTCCATACCTTGATCTATGTTGAACTTGGTCAGATGACATATCTCAACATGTGATGGTTTCAATTTATTGATTGTGGAATTTTTTGTGATGTACAAGTACCGGGTACATGTACTTTCAGATGTAGGTTAAAGTAACTTTGCAAGTTTTTAAAAGAATGGTATTCCACCAAAGGAGGACAGCATAGGGAAAAACTGTAACTAGTGTGGATGTACAAAATTCAAACTTGAGTCAACTGTAATTAATTACTACAACCAGGGGTGTCTTCAAGTTAACCTTAATTCTGGTTAGTGAACGTTATAATGTGAGCCATAATGACCTATACTGTAATTGCAGTTGCACTGTGTTTTACAGACATCTTGCCTAATTCACCTTAATGGGTAACACAGAAAGTTTAAAATTGGGCTAAGACAAGGGTATACTAGGGTGACTATAATGATAAATTACATGTAGATCAGGCTACCAAGTCCACAGCAAGTTAGCCTATAGATTGTTTTCTTCCATTGTGTTGGGTTTATTGTATCATACTCGTGTATTGTTTCTCCATTTTTGAGTGCTTTGAGATGCCACCTGTGAACTTGGTATATGGTACACCAGCATTACGTCAGTACCTTAGATGGACTAGTACCACCAGAATGAAAGAGTACTCCTAATGCCGCCAACACAACCACATCACTATGCTCAAATAACAAAACAGTCCTGGATAAAATAAACAGCACAATGTTATTCACTTATTAATATGATCAATTCTTACCAAATTCATGAAAAAATTTAACCTTATAAAATGTAACAGAAAAGATTTTAGTGCACACTCCTAATAATCCCTTACCTCAAAGCCCCACAGAGAGATAAGCCTTCAAGCCATATGAGTCCTATTATAGTGGATACTACTGAGTGCTTACCAATCTTGTACCACTGAAAAAAGCGAAATGTACATACTATAATATTACAGATGTATATGTGGTCAGTTATCATTATTCAATCACTGCCCAGTTAGCCAAAAATAAATGGTAAGAGCTCCAGAGTGTTGAAGGGGAGGTCGTGGGTTCAAACCAAACCCCAGACCACACCAAAAACCAGTGTCTTAAAATAACTGATAAGATCACGCTGGTTGTTTTCCAAATTCTACCTAATTTCAGATGATCATATCATTGGGCAGTGATGTTGTGCCATTGGTCTAGCCTCTTTCACCTCCACACATAAAACTTGAAGGAGATGTAAAAGTGCATACATACATACTTTATTAGTCCCAAAAGGGTTTTTTCAGTATAAAGGTATGTACATAAAGCCAAATGTACAAACATGTGTCCTCACACTGTCCATAAAGAGTAGGGAAAATACAGTGTTGTGACCTGTCCTAGTACACATTTTATGGTTAGCTAGCTCTTTCCAAAAAAATGTAAGCTTGAAGATAGGCTAACTATCTCTCCATGAAAAAGCCTTAGTTTGACCCAGAAGCTGACAGTTGAATAGGTGTTGGTCCTAAACTAGCAGTGAAGATGGCAAGGTCCTGAGTAATTGTCCCCAATGAGCACCTCTCAAAAAGAGGTCACCAAATCACTTGCCTTAAATTCAAATTTTTTTTTTCAGTCAAATCACTACATCACTCCTTTCATTTTGCATTGTTATTCATGTGAGATTGTTCAAAAACAAACTCTTCTTGTCTGGTTTACCTGATTTTGTGTAATTTTTTTTCCAGATGACACTGGTCTTTGTAATATAACAAGGATAACACTTGTGCTGTAAAACAAAAGGAAAGGGGAAAACAAAGCAATATCAACATACAGAAACATTTTATTTTACAAATATACTAAAAAAGTTGGGTAATATTTATAAAGAGCCCTGTTGGTCAGAATTTCCAGTGACCTGCATAAAGTGGGTGTGAACATTTTCTGGAATTGCACAGTAATGAGTTGTAGCAGACGAGTATACCTTGACCATATTCCATTTTACTTTTCTACTCTTGCCCTTAAGATTTTGGCCCAAAAAGAAGATAAGGGGAGAGAGTTTTATTAAGGGAAGTGGGCCCTATTGCATAAGGCAACATACAGTGTACAACTGCATGTAACATCAATGGGAATTTGTTTTAAAGTAAGCCAATACAAAATTTTACATGGATATGATATGAGTACAGATAGTGAGGTGAAAATCCATTGATTTACACTGATCCACCATCACTCATACAAATGTATTTTTGCCTGGAGCAATTACACTGATCTAACATTTTTATAACAGAAGAAAAAAATAATAACCTGTCACAATTGAACACTAACCACAGTCTGACAATAAATAAGAACTGGACAACACGGACAACTTTAAGCTGCTCATAAGCAACATATAATCCAAATGTGTGAAGAAACTTGGCAATGACTAGTGCTATCACATATGGGGTGGTCCTGTCAAAAGAAACAAATATCAAAATACTTGAGCATGTTTAAAATATTCCGGGACATGATTAAGGTTACCATGTACATGTACCTTCAGGGGTGTCTCTAATCTAAGGGCTCTTGATTGAAGCCCACATACCACAAACCCTATATCAAATTAAAGCTAATTGAATAACCTATACAAATATTTCATTAATTTTGTAAGAAAGTGAATTACTGAATGCCCTGTTGAGTCTAAACTTGAAGGTCTAAATCATCTTTTGA
>JAEMWC010000317.1:742500-873562 GCA_016490735.1 Pachyseris speciosa
TATGGGTAGGTACGTTATGTATGTGGCATATATTGTACCTACACTATGACGTATCAACGGGACCCAGACAATCTGCTTGATAGTAAATGTATCGGATTTACCGTAGCGACGAATCGCTAAATATATGTATTGAACAACACTAAATAAAAGTGAAATTGCCTTACCTGTGGTGTGCTGTCGTCCTTTTGCCTCAGTCTGAGTGATATTTTAAGCGATTTTGTCGGGTTTTGTCTTCAGCTGTGTCTTCGCCGCCGACTGTTGAGGCAAAAGGACGACAGTACACCACATGTAAGTAGCGTTGTTCAATACATATATTTAGCGATTCGTCGCTAGAGCATGAAACATACGGTAAATCCCATACATTTACTACAAAATAACAAAGTGTTACACAAATTAAAACAGATTGTCTGGCCCCCTGTGGTATCAAGACAACGGTGTCGCGATGAACACTCCTGTATTCCTGGTAAATAATTAGGTTTTTATAGTTGTGGCTGATGAGTTTACCGTGTCTAAATAAAGTTATCCTATCCTATCCTATCCTATCGTATCCTATCCTATCCCCTGCTCATGCCCCCAGGGGGGTACTCCCTTATATGGGCTATATAGGTATGTGCGGCCCCAAAGGGTATGGTTTTTTAGCCGTTTTTGGTCAGATTTGACCATTTGGGTCTGAAATAGGGTATGGTTCGTTCACTCTAGCCTCGAATTGCAGGGGCGGATCCAGGAATTTTTGATTTGGGGGGGGGGGGGGTCCAAACTTACTTCATATTACTTCTTCTCGTAACTCCGTCACTCTCCCCAACAACCCCCCCCCCCCCCCCCCCTCAGCCGTCTTTACAAAAGGGAGTTTTAGAAACGAGGACGGGAACGTCAACGAGAACGTCACAAAACAATAGGTTTAATGAGAAAAAACAATCGCTCTACACGTGAGTTTTACATTTTTCTTTGCCGTCCTCTGCAAAACAGCAACGTGAATTGACCAAATTTTAGGTTTTGGCGAGAACGCGAGCACATGATGGCAATTTTTTCTTTTTTTATAATCAACCTTACTTTAACGCCGTCTATAGAAATTTAGTTCCTGGATAGTTCGCCGACATTTTACAAGTTGAACAAACTGGAATAATCGCACAAGTGCTACAAAATAACGAGAAGATATATTTTTAAATGACATTTTCGTTGCCGTCGCCGTCCTCGTTTCTTAATTTTTAATTTAAGAAGACGATCACTTGTTTAACGCTGGTTGGACAGAGTGCTTTGCGAGCAGAGTTGAGTGACCATCAGAGGGTACCACCAAAAATAACATTTCATTGTGGAAATATGCCTGGAGTTTAGATTAGCGGCAAAATACAATGGCTTTCCATCAAAAAACAAGTTAACCAGTTGAGTAATAATAGGCAATCCTGTCGATGCGAGAATTTCAGCGTCAAACAAGTAGAAAAAATTCGGCTGAGGAAGGGGGGGGGGGGGGTCTGGACCCCTCGTACCTCCCCCTGAATCCGCCACTGAATTGGTTATGTTTTTTTTAGAAGAAGCTACTTCTTCATCATCAGGCGATAAGACCATCAACAAAAGCCCTTCTTTTTTCTCTTTTAATTATGTTTACGCCAATTGTGTACGTGAAATAGGTCTGAAATAGGGAGTAACCTATGAAATTGTAAAGAACAGTGGAAAGCAAGGTTGGTTACATGCAGGAACAGATACATGTATATATATTTAAAACCAATATTCAATATTTCTTCACCCACAGGTTTGTTACAGTTTGTGCGAGCCATAAGGCATAACGACGTTCAATTTAGAATAAGATAAAGATATATTATGATACCATAGTTATGTAAGCTAGAAGGTAAAGGTGAACAATTCAGCGTACAATAAATGAAAAGCGTTACAATTTGAAAATAGGAAAAATACCTAAATGATACCATGAAAACAGAAAGAAAGATTTCACTGTTTTTCTTTAATTTCTTTTTATCCCTGCGGGTCCAACAGTTTGATCTCTATCGATGAGACTTTAGCTTCTCTTTCAGCTTAATTTAAACTTGTTTTATGCTGTTCAGTCTTTTGTCTCCCAATCAAATCGTTTCTCGTAATTGCATCAATCTGTTATTTTTTATTTTATTGTTTTATTGTCTGCTTTTGTTGTTGTCGTCGTTGTTATGTCTTAGCTTTGACCGTGATGTTCGATAATAATAATAATAATGTAAACGGCATAAGCTCTCTTGATGAGCACTATGTGCTCTTAGAGCAAATGCCAAAAAACATATTGTTTAAATAAAAAAATGATCTTAAATTTACCCTCTTCAAAACAAGTATCCTATCTGTTCTGTTTATCCCACACAAAAGTATCCAAAGCAAGTTCCTCCTCTTCTGTGTATCTTTTGTTAGTCTTTTGTAGTATCTTGATGAAATTTGCTTTTTCATTTGGCCGTTTTCATAACCGTAATGTTTAATTGTACAGTATACTGATGGTTGGAGTTTTCGTTGATTAATACATATGTGGAATATATGCCAAGCGTTATGCACTGGTCAGCAGACGTACAAAATGTTAAACAAGAAGGGTGAAATTAGCGTAACTCCTACAACTCTGCAAACTGGGAATTTGCCAGAAAACTTAAATTTTTCCTTTTTGCAGATGATACTAATATCCTTTACTCCCACGAAAATCTCAGAACATTAGAATTAATTGTAAATACTGAATTGGACAATTTATTCAATTGGCTAACCTCAAATAAACTTACACTTAACATAAAGAAAACAAACTTTATTACTTTTCGCCCACACCAAAAAAAACTTAATTACCGACCCCAGATTAATATTTTTGACAATGAAGAAAATAAGAATGTACCTCTTGAACATAAGAACTGTATTAAATTTCTTGGGTTAATAATTGATGAAAATTTAAGTTGGAAAAACCATATTCATGCCCTCACAACAAAAATAAGCAAAACTGTTGGTTTAATTGCGAAATTAAGACATATTGTTCCTAATCGAACCCTTCTTGATATTTATAAGACTCTCATTGTTCCTTATATAATGTATGGACTAACTTCTTGGGGAAATGCATCTAAGACCTTGTTAAATAAAGTTCTTGTCCTTCAAAAACGTGCACTCCGTCTTATTCACTTTGCTCAACCAAGGGAGCATGCAATACCCCTCTTCTTGAAAGGAAAACTTCTACCGCTCCAATTCCTATATTATGACATAATTGCTAATTTAATGTACAATATCAGTACTAATTCTGCACCGACTAATATTTCAAATTTATTCTCTAAAATTGCCAGTATTCATTGTTACAGCACACGCTCATCAACATCTGAGCATTTTTTACTAAACAATCCGCACTTAATGTTCAAAGTAAGGCCTTTTCACGTGTTGGTGTTAAAATCTGGAATGGGATACCAACTAGACTAAAAAACTTATCCAAAAGCTCTTTTAAAAAACTATAAGAACAAAACTAATTGAAATACTAGAATCTGAAAACTCATATGTCGAGATAGATGCCTTAATTAACATGATGAAAAATTAAATTTCCGACTGGAGTCAAGTTTTAGTCTCTAGCTTTCCCCTTTAGATTCTACCTAGACAGTAATATTTACATGTTGTTAAGCGATTTTTGATTCTGTTTAATGTAATCGTAAGACGAATCAGTAATAATATTAATAGTAATATTAACATTTATAATAGTAATATTTAAGGACTGGTCCACCTCGATTAGCTGTAAAGCTATTTGCGGCCCAGTCCACCAAGAATTATCAACTTGTAAAAGAGTTGAAATAAACTTGAACTTGAAACTTGAAACTTGAACTTGCCAATTATCCGAGTTAAAAATGTTTTGATATTGTAGTAAGTTTAGAGTTGTTGGTTTGCCTGCCAACTGTTCAACGTTCAATCCAGCTCTTCGCTCCTTATTATCCATTATTCACAAAAACTTCAACATCTTATCTTCATCTTCTGTCGGTGTTGTGTTGGGCAACTATCGGTGCCAGGTAAATCAGACAACTCTAGAGAGGCGAGGCTCAAGCTACGCAAGAAGTTCCCTCCCTAATACAGGCCAGCCACCTGTTTTCAAACAATATTCTTATTGCGTTAATGGAATCTAAAAGTGTGGCGTCTTCACCAGACTTCAAAATAGCCGGATTTTCTTTTTTTTTACAGAAAGCAGAGGAATCTAATTTGGTCGCAACTCAAATACTTTTTGCGTCGGCTGGTTCATCGTAAACGCGCGCAGTTTGAAAACAGAGAGTGAAGCAAAAGAACTGTCACATTTTTGTATAGAACAATCAGTGTTCATCGACTTTTGTTTGTACAGAACGTCCTTTCTTGGTATCCTTCGTTCATGACAATGGTATGAGACACATCGAAGAGACTATATAACGAATCAAATTCGTTGTATCGCGCTGTGCGTTTTGCAATGTTCGAAGGGAATTTGTGTTTTTCTGTTTCGCCAATCATCTGAGTGGGAGCGGTGTTATGTAAATCACAACGCAGCGCGTTCTGATTGGGCCATTAGGGAGCTTAAGCAACGACGACGACGACGACAACGAAAACGTTATTTCGAAATATAACTTCTCGTTTTTGTAACTCTTTCGCGATTATTCCAAACTGCTGAACTTAAAAAATGCTGGCGAACTGTCCAGGGGCTAAATTGCTATGAACGACGTCAAAGTTAGGAAATTGAAAGAAAAACTTGCCGTCATGCGTTCACGTTCTCGAGAAAACATAAAATTTGGTCATTTCACGTTGTTGTTTTGCAGAGGACGGCAAAGAAATGTCAGGGGCACCCAACGACAAGTTTCGGTAGATATCTGTTCGGTGGAGGCTAATTCGTCTTGCGCTTTCGGCGTCGAGTAAAGAGTGCACTCGGATTTTCGTAACTAAAACGTGGCCTAAAAGATTCGAAATTGGGAAACCATAGCCCCTGAGGTTTTCGGAAAGGTCGTGATTGCTGTTTTGGGCAGTCAAAAACGTCAGCTAGCATTTTCGGAAAGAAAATAGTTCCCTAGAAAGTTCGTGGAAAGTTCATTTCAGCTAGCATTTTCTCAAAGGCAGATTTTGTTCCCTAACATTTTCGTGCAATTAAAATTTGAGCTAGGGAATCCGAACAGATGAACTTCTTCTAGCTTATGAAAACATCGCTTTAAACAGACTTCAAACAGCATAAGGAACTTAAAAATGGCTTTTTGCAGCTTTTGATTCATTTGGCTCGTTGGGTGCCCCTGAAATGTACCAAAATACAAAACGCACGTGCAAAGCCATGCTCATTAAGCCTATTTTTAGTGGCGTTCTGGTTGCCGTCGTCGTCCTCGTTGCTTAAACTCCCTATTTACATAACCCCGCCCCCACTCAGATGATTGGCGGAACAGAAAAACCGAAATCCTTTCGAACTTTGCAAAACGCGCAGCTCGACACAATGAATTTGGCTGTAAAGGAACCTGTTTTCATCGGACTCTCTGTAATAAGCGGGCACTAAAGCAATCCTCGATAGCCTGCATAACTGACATTTCTCGCGCTTTTCGCGCGGCTAAATATACGCCTGTCATGCCGCCGGGCTAATCGGGTTTCTGCTTCATACAGGTTCCACTGTGGACATTTTTTAGAAATTTTAGTTCAAACTCGTTCAGTGGTTTCTCTTTGGTTTTGTACCAAAAATTCAAGTTCACGAGAAGGTTGAGTTCTCTACAAAGTTGAAAGATACTTAAAATAAGATGCAAGAATACCAGTTAACTCCCTTGTAAACCTCTTCATGTCTTCATAAATCAAGTTTATATGAAAACAAGATATATGACATTCTACCGATGTCCTAATTTTGTTTCGATAGCCAAGACTTGTTTTTGGGGTGATATCCCATCAGTAGGGTAATTCCTAGGCTTAAGCTGAAAAAAACGTTTATTTCTCTGACAAGCAGACTGAGTATCGTTTCTGATTTACAATTAATAGCGTATTCGAAAGATTTTGTAACAACTTTTCATGCCGTTGCAAACTAAGCAAGATATCGCTGAGTGCAGCTGGCAGGAGTCCGGTTCACAGGTTATTTTAAAACGTAGTTGTGATTGTAGTTTTCGGCTGTTTTACTTTAAAAGAAAGTAAAGTCCAAACTACCACTAACTGACGTATTTTGTTTTATGAAGGCCCGGAGTTTTTTTTCTCGGTAACCGAATATTTAATGAGTTCCATTCAAAACTAGTAAAGGATTCTATTAGCCAATCAGATTGCCTGACAATAAGTGTTGATGCTGCACAACTCTACAGCGAACCCATCAGAGCTACTCCATGGGCCATATTGAAAGTATTTGCTCGTTGAAACAGGTTTGCCGCAATCTTTTCGCGGTTATCTTTGGTAAGCAGAAATCAGCTATTACGTCATACTTACTCGTTAGTCTTGGCGCCTGGTATTAGCTCCAGGTTGCGAAAAATAAAATGTACTCTGCGGTTACGAGACATGGAAGATCAAAATTAGGATTAGCCAACGTGAAGAAAGTGGCTAAAAGAGATTCATCAATCTTGCAGTCAATCGGCAATGTATCGAGAACCCTTTTATATTTGATCACATAAATCGTGTACCTTGAACAATTGGTGACAAAGTACTAAGGTTCGAATCACTAGTCTCAGAACCCCGTTCTGAGACTGGGTTCAAACCCCGTTGAAGTCCTGAATTTTTTTCAGGCTTCTTTTCGCAATTGCATTAATTGCGTTCACAACTGCGAGGATCATTCTTCATTTGATTTCATTTCCGCAGTTCATATATGATTCATTTCATATATCATTCACAGTCTCAGAACACTATTGGTAATCAGACTTGCTTTTTGAAAGCATGTTTTATTAATCTTTTTTTACCATTTTTGGGGCAATTCAGAACCGCAGGCATGCTTTCGGTTTCATGGCGCCTTAATATAACAAAAGAGTACCCACACTCACTGATAAACCTGAAAATTGAAACTAAAATAGTTGCAACACACGTCAATGCTAACGTAGTTGGTGGCAATTTGGGAAATTCAAGTGTTTCCACAAGATGCCAGATTCGAGTCACGAAAAAGAAAAAAATCGCTCCAACCACCTGAGAGACAACGTTACAACAGCAAGACTTTCTTGTACCTTTTACAAGAAATCACTGCATCACGATAATCATGAATTTTCAAGGTTGAACTACCAATTTGTACTTTTTCATTGATGCTAAATTAACACGATATATCCCCCCTTGCCACCACCCCCACAGCCTTCCCCAAGTGAGGGAAAAAGCCTTGGGAACTAGGTTGCCTTCCAAGAAAACACACGACTTGGTTGTTCAGGCGTTCTTGGGCACATACGGTTTTACCGCGTATGACGTCAGTGCACTGTGATTGGCTTATCCGTGTTAAAGATCAATTGATAATAACAGTAAAGGACAGGTGCCAGCAGTGTGACAGATGACCTTCACAACCAGCCAAACATCTGTTGACGTTAATAATAAATAGCTGGAGCTCTTGGATTTTTTCGCGGACTCTCCGTCAGATTTTCTCCACGAAAAAGTTGGGAGCGATGCGATGTTTCGAGTTGTACGGTCTTTGGGCCTCGCCAAGATAATACTATGTATCTCTTTGATAGCGTGGCCCCAACTTTCGACTATTTTTACCCGTGCGCTTGACAAAAACGCCGAAAAATTCTACACAAACGGATGGGCGATTAAGGTGGAGGGTGGCATTGAAACTGCCAAGAGAATTGCCAGATCGCATGGATTTGATAAAGTTGAGCCGGTGAGTATTCAATGAAGAAAGACTCTCAGGGTTTTTAGTACTGCATCAGTGTCTTGCGGGGTTACAAGTACTTGCCGGTTGTATTTGATATAAATTTCTAGTATTATGTTTTCTTTAGCCTGCTTGGCTCTTAAACACTGGCCACCCGGCAGGTTAGACAAATACTCGGTCAACAAATCCCGATATTTTCCCAGTCGAATTTCGGGATAATTTCGAGGAGATTCGCTTCCCTTTAGTTCAGGAAATAAATTCTAACAATAACATTTTCAGATCAAACTTTATCCACAATAGGGCAAAAATTGGAAAAAACAAAATCATGTGTCCCACGATGGCTGGTAGTAAATATTATGAACTGCTTGACGGGGAAGTAACGCTTCCCACTTTGGAGGCGAATAAGGGCACATGTCTGAACCAAAACTACATTCTACTACATTCTACTACAAATTCACTGCCCACCGTTATTTTAAAAAGACGTTTAAGAACCGTTTTTCCCCGGAGCAAACTCCATGAGTTAACTTAATAGGATGGTGACTTCATTATGATATTCCAACTGACATTCGTCTTGACACTATTTGAGTAGGGCTTCTTCAAGACTGATGTGCTTTTTATCAACACTGGGTAAAGCTATTAAGAGCTCTTCCTAACAGTGTCTTTTCTTTCATATCCATCATTTTTCACCTAAAATCTTGTTTTCGATCAGCGCTATACTGTGCGATACACCAACGTTGCATATTACATGTCATGTAACTGGCAGGTGAACCAACATCTTACTTTATAGTGATTGACTACAGAGAAATACACTCTACAACTCTCCTTTCTCACTTTGAATCACTTCGCAAGAAAAATAACGACTCATTCTATCACAAGCGAGTCAAAACAGCCGTAAATTTGTCTAACGGGCACAGGTTTCACAAATCACTGTGAGTTTCAAACATGTCATGTAAATTGTTTGTTGTTGTGTGGGTGTGCTCCATACACAATGATATTAAGATTTACAACGATGAACCATTTTTGCCAGCATAGCAACAGGCATAGCAACAGTACCGTGTAGAAACCGATGAGAAAATACAATTTTAGACCTTCCGTCTTTCTTTGTTCCAGCGTAATTTTGTTCGGGGTGCAACAAACGGGCGTCTGCCCTCCTTCTTTAGTTATTGTTCACACCAAATAAAAGAAGCTCTGGTTTACACTCAGGTTGCGTCGATTGTAACGTGATAAATGGCAATACTAGACAAACGAAATCCGAAATACTTTCCGCAAGTGTAAGCATGGTAGTTAAATGTTTGATTCAAAATCAGACTGAGAATTGATGAACACGTGCTTTCCACAAAGTGTAACCTAGACTCTGCTCTCGGAATGGGCATCATACATGTGTTCCTCGGTGGTTTTTTCCAGCATGCCTCCATCGACATATATAAAACCATAATTTTCGAATTCAAACTCCCTCTTTACTGAACAAAGACAGTTTTGGTTGCTACTGCCACTTATCGGTTCAAGAGCAAATAATGTTGACAGTGGTGTTATGTTGCTTGGTAGATTGGCACTTTGGAGAATTTCTTTCTCCTGGAGCATGCGCAAGAACCACATCGCTCAAAACGAAGTGCGGACGAACGGACGGAAATGCTAATTCAAGATCCCCAGGTAATTTGTAATGATATAGTGTTCTTTTCACACAATCAAAGAAAATCAGTAACAGCTGCTTTACTCATGCTGCCACGCACGTTCACCCGCATGCAGGAAAAAAAGCAACGAAGATAGAGAAACAATGATTTCCATTCAGAATAACGAGATCAAATATTGATGGAAGGAGAACGATGATTTTGAATAGTAAGATTAGGAAAGAAAAGGAGATGGATTCTCGGAACTGTGCATGGGTTAAAAACCATGCTTGTATCAAGGGATTACTTGCTCATAGAAAAACTGCTGCTAATTTTACGTATAGGACAGAAAAGGGAAACGCAAAGAATTTCAAAACATAGACATTAACTAGCACAGAAAAAGGACACATTTGCCCTCCATTCTCGACCAAGAAATAGTCTAGCAGTCCCGAAGGAAGTTTGTTTTAATAAGGAGAGCTTTTATCATGATCAATGTGATCTAATGACTCAATCCGTGTTTATAAAAAGGTAACGTTTACATCGCAGGTAGTGTGGGCGGAACAACAACACGAGAAGATCCGCGTAAAAAGAGGACACTTTCACGACCGTATGACGGCAAGAGGGATTGTGCCTCGTTTTGATGATCCTCTGTGGGATGCTCAGTGGTATCTGGTAAGTTGTGCAGATGTAGGGTGCTCTGTGCCAAGTGAAACTAACGCAAACGATCCGCAAATTTGTTTACTGTATCGCTCGCTGCGTTAGCCATAATCAAAAATTATTTGTCTTAGAACACAAATGTTTTAAAATAATTTCAAAACAGCGTTTCACTTGGAAACTGACATTTTCTCTCGAAGTTAAACTACTATAAATTAACACGCATTGTTTTGCCGCATGTAAATGCATTTTGTGCTTGAAGAATGTTTACCAAACTGTCGATCTGCAACAATATAGCTGTTTCTTGATAATAGAATTTACTTCAAAGTTACATTGGTTTGTATCCAAAAAGACCGTGGGGCACGTAGATAGTCGGAATCCGGATGGGACGATATTGCCCGTGAATTCTTCGTCCCATCCCGACTATCTACCTTAGGTCTGTGAGGATGATTTGTTTGTTACATCAATAAATTGTATTAATTGCGATGAGGGGATGTGAAGAGATCTATATCAAGTTAGTAGATGTACATGTACGCTAATCGTCACCAAACTAACTTACAGGTACTCAGCTTTTGTTACTGCGGTGGCAAATAAACGGAGGTGTCAATCGAAAGCATTGCTAAGAAGATGTATATCAAAATCCGTCCAATCATATCGTATTATTCCTAAACAGGATGACAAGCGAGCTGATCTGGATCTGGACGTGCACGTGCTTCCGGTCTGGAACCAAGGAATCACTGGCAAGGGCGTGGTCGTAACCATTCTGGATGACGGTGAGTCCTTTTACCTCCATTGACTCGAAAATGATATAGCAGCAGCGATCTCAGCAGTTGAAATGGGGAGCCCATTTGCCTGATGATTATTTTACTTATGTTATGACAGGAATTGAACACAACCACACGGACCTCATCAGAAACTATGTAAGTGGACAGGCCACGGTGCTGTGAGCCGTATCGTTGCCACCAGATAAATGTTTTTAAAATAGTTTTTGACATATTTTT
Source organism: Pachyseris speciosa (assembly GCA_016490735.1). Lineage (NCBI taxonomy): Eukaryota > Metazoa > Cnidaria > Anthozoa > Scleractinia > Pachyseridae > Pachyseris > Pachyseris speciosa. The sequence continues at coordinate 753,480 of JAEMWC010000317.1, forward strand.
GATAACTTTCTGATGGTTTCTGTTTGAAGTGACCAATAACAAGGCAACAACCCGGTGGAACTCGCCATGTTTGTTTACAAGCTTCACACGCACTCCCGCACCTTTACAACTCTGCATTCCACCAGGTTCTTGCCTTTTCAATGGTTAGTTTAAACAGAAAAGTGTTAGAAAAATGTCAAAATGTTGTCTAAAACTAATCAAAATCTTTTTATGGTGGCAACGGTATGGCGCTTAGTACTGTAAACGGTATCGTTCCCTTGTATGAGTATATCATGTCGTAAGTCCTTAGAGAGCTTATTCATAATGGCGGACGACTTGATTATTATTATGAAAGATGTTCGTCATCGTGGTTTCAAATGATAGCTGAGTTAATTTTTTGTCTCACGATTGAGTCACAAAGATGTGGATCGCGACGTTTCGACTGCTATACTGCTGGTCTTCATCAGGCGATGGTGTCGACTGGCTACGTGTGAGTATAAGAAGCACCGTGGCTGGTGGTGATTGGTGCGTTTCGATCCTCGCTTAGGCTGTTGTTGATTGGAGGATTTCGATCCTTGTCGTTTAGACTAGAAATTGTTCCCTCAGCGGTCCGCTTTGGTACTGATCGGCTGTTGTGTTGTTTGATCGTGGGCATCCACGCTTCAGGAATTTCAATTCCACTGTCCCTGTTGATGTTGTTAGGGTGAAGTCTTATGTGAATAGCCTCTTTACCCTACGGGTACCAATGTGGGTCTCGGTCAATAAATTTAACTTCGTCCCAGAGCGGATAATGTCCGGTCGCGTTGCCATGTTCTGAAACGGCGGAGGATTGGGTTCGAGCAAGCCGTATGTCTCTATCGTGTTCCTTAATCCGTTCATGCATAGATCTTCCCGTCTCTCCAATATAAACCTTACCACATTCGCAGGGAATCTTGTAGACTACTCCGTCTTGTTTTACTGGATCGACAATGTCCTTAGGTCGCACTAGGTGTGATTTAAGAGTTGTGTCAGATCTGAAAACAGTCCGTATGCCTTGTTGTTGTAGCAATGGCGGGTGCAATCAACAACAGTCTAAGCGAGGATCGAAACGCACCAATCACCACCAGCCACGGTGCTTCTTATACTCACACGTAGCCAGTCGACACCATCGCCTGATGAAGACCAGCAGTATAGCGGTCGAAATGTCGCGATCCACATCTTTGTGACTCAATCGTGAGACAAAAGATTAACTCAGTTATGATTTGATTATTCTTTTGTATGTATGTTAATTAGCCTCACTTTAAAGATTCTATTCAATTTTGCACTTGCTAACGAGGTTAGTAAGGCTAATTGTCATAAAAATAAAAGATTGTCGTTTGCAATTATGAACTGCAAAGGTAGCTGCTGTCGTGTTTTGTTGATGCTCTATCAACAACAACAACAACAACAACAATCTTTATTACACACCTATTATACTATTAGTGTTCATTTTTAGATTTATTTAAGAGCTATAAAAAGGAAAAAGAAAAGCTAAGTTATTACAGTTTGTCTCCTTCAGGTGTGGGTATATAACTTGTATTCGTCTGCGCTTCTCCGTCTTAGTTACACAACCGAGTTTATGCGGCCAGAGGCGTTGTATATCCTCTTGCTAAAGTTTACTGTGTCGGTTGCAATGAGAACATCAGTGACTGAACTTGCTTGGGTCGATATTTTTAGGACCCCGATGCTAGCTGGGATGTGAACGGTGAGGATGGTGACCCCTTTCCTCGCTATGATCCGACCAACGAAAACAAGTAAGTCATTATCAAGCAATTTGACTATTCTTAGCGAATTTCAGTCATATTTCGCGTCCCATTCATACTCATATTTTCAGGCCCTAGTCACTTATGATTTTGAATTTTTGTAGGCATGGTACCCGCTGTGCAGGAGAGGTTGCGGCTCAAGCCAACAATTCAATTTGTGGTGTTGGCGTGGCCTACAATGCGAAAATAGGAGGTGATGTTCTAATATATTAAGCATTAAAGCGGGAAAGCCTTTCCCGAAGGCCAGAGAGAAGGAAGTTGAAAAGTGTTTGACATGCTTGAAGGCCAAAGAGGGTGGACTTTTAATTTCCATTCGAAGCGGGTATCTTGACAATGACTTTCCACTTACCATAATACATAATACTTGGCTTTATAACTGCTTTCAGTTATTTCATTTTTAATGGCAGTAGGACACTGTACAATCATGATATGCAATGAAGCCGCACGTAAAACGTCTCTATTTGCCGCAAGAAAGTCGACCTTTTTCTAAAACTTCAAAATATTGCTCTCGAGACTACTTACATTGAGGAAGCGACTTTCCTAAGAGAATGGTAGAGGAATCTTTATGGGGATTTACACTAATTTCAACAAATTTATACAGGAGTACGCATGCTTGATGGCCGCGTGACTGATAAAGTTGAAGCAGCTTCATTGAGTCTTAATCCCCAGTTTATCGACATCTATTCTGCCAGTTGGGGACCGAGTGACGATGGCGCCACGGTTGAGGGGCCTGGGACTCTTGCTGCAGCGGCGTTTGAAAATGGAATCACAAAGGTATTGCGAACTACTTTTCATGCTGCGTGAACTACTCAGGAACCTACTAAAGCAACTAACACGCTTTTCCTTGACAACAAGTCTTCATATACTATTGTTGTGTGGTTTTGAGCAACAAAAAGCAAGGTTGATACCCTAAATCGACTGGGCTAATACCATACACCTTATTCCAAAATGGCAGCCACTTTATAATTCTTTTGTTTGCATGTTAATGGCTAATAGGCAACTTTGACGATAGCGTCATTTGACTATAACTACCAGAATTCAGTTTGTTTTTCCATTATTATTTAAATTTTGTAATCCCAGCGGGGTAAAAATAACAATGGCTCTAATTAGCATGAGAAAAAGAAAACCTGAGGGATTCTAGTACATGTAGTTGTTATCAAATTGCGTCATCATGCAAATGTCCTATTGACATGCAAACTAAAGAATGATAAATTAACCGCCATTTTGGAATAAGGTGTATTAGTGTCATCATAAAGGTTGCATTCTGTAGGAGATATGCCGAAATAAGAATTCTCGAAATAGACGGTATCCGTGTTCTTTTGGGACTTATTCTGTTTTCAAAGTAACCGGAAAAGCATTCCGTTCATTCAACTCGGAATTTGCAGAAGTATGCCTTCTTTTGGGAAAGTTTTGGCGGGAAAATTTTACGTGACCAGCCGAGCCCGTATTGTGGTCCTGGAAGTCAGGCTTCAACAGTATTCCGTTTTCAGAACATACGAATACCGTATCCCATGTCAACCCCGAAAATGGAATGACCAGAACGATCCAAAAAGAACGTGACCTATTAAGTATCCTGGTGTAATATTGTCACAGAAACTTAAGGCCCGTATACACTGTGTGAAATAGAAATTTGTCAAATGCAATGCAGAGGGTGTACCACTGAAGAATTGCAGATGACCAGCTGGTAAGCAGCACCCTCGTCACACTGGTGCAAAATATGGCTGAAAGGGTAGAAAGCGTGCGTTTATAGTCTTTCGGCAACCTGTTATAATCAAATAAAACAAACCAATGGAAAATACACAGAACAATTTTGTTTCCTAATCTCCTAAGCTTTAAGGAATCTTGGTTTTAATGAGCTTCTGCTTCATTGCGATTTGCATTCGACGAGTGACATTTTTGATCTCTCTATTGTTTGTGTCAAATAGGGTCGAGGTGGACTGGGTTCCATTTTTGTCTGGGCCTCAGGTAATGGTGGAAGACATGAGGACAGTTGCAACTGTGATGGGTATACCGATAGCATATACACTCTGTCGATCAGTTCAGCGTCAGATCATGGCGAATCACCCTGGTACTCAGAGAGCTGCTCTTCGACCCTAGCAACGACCTTCAGCAGTGGAGCGCATGGAGAAAAGAGAATTGTGAGTTGTCTTTTATCTCGGACTAAATTTTAGCAATTTATAGCATGTTATAACAATCTCGAGAAAACTCTTTGCAAGTCACACCGTTTGTTGCCCTTAATACTATCTTACAAATGCAATCGACCTCATGGAACACAGAGAATGAAAACAACTCACAGAGAACTAACCAAGTACAGTGAAACTAAAGCGGACACCAGTGGGACCGAGTACAGGTGTCCGCTTATTAAAGGTGTCCACTTAAATGTAGAGTTTCAGCGGAGAAATCGTCGGGACCGTGGCTTGTTGGTGTCTGTTTCAGATGGGAGGTGACAGCAAGTGGTGATTCGACTTTAATCCTCAATGAGGATCGAAGAATTCACGTTTGCTTTGAATCAGGTTCACTTTACTCTGCGGTAGTGGTTAAAAATGACCGCGTTTCTTTCTCAGCCAATCAGGAATAAAACCATGCAAACAAGGTGTAAATTCGCTGGCACACATTATGCCACTGGTGTTGTATGTACTATGTTTATCGTTTTCTGGTGTTTTTTCGATATCCATAGCAATTTTGTGTGATTGATGGTATTGTACTTGTACCCAAGTGTCACTGCTCAATCTGTCGCTAAGAATGTTGATAGGGAACACGCATTTTTTGGCTGACGAAAACACAGATGTAAACAGGAAAAATATCAGCTAAATTTGTGAATTGGAATTACTGAAATTCAAGTGAAGTATACACTTCACTCCAGTTTTAAGCGGTACTGAGACAAAAACCAAAAAGTTGATAATATAGAGTATGATATCGATGTAAGCCCACCCTACCTCCGCGAACGCGTGCTTTATTAAGTAACTTCAAGCAGAAACAAGTAATCAATACTAAGCGCGGGAAACATGGTCGCTCTAAGCGCAAAGAAATGTGCTTGTGGCTCTAAGTGCGGGAAAATAGGGCTGTTTATACGAGAGAAAATAAGCCGCGGCTTACATAAGACGCGAAAGGAACCATTTATACGAGTAAAAACTCCTAGGCCAGGGTAAGCCGCAGCTTGAGAAAGCCGTGAACGTAGATTTTGTACCATTTATACGGAGTGTTCGCGTGTTATGTAAGCCGTGGCCAAAGTAAGCCGCGGCTTATTTGCTCTCGTATAAACGGCCCTAATATGCAACTGGCGTCAAGCGCGGGAAATCCTACAGCCAGTGCCTGGTGCAAGCATCAACCCATGACTTTTGGTTTAAGAAAACAGCTTGAGGTAAATGATAACTAAGCTTTATCTGCTCTAGCCTGAAGACATTATATTAACCTCATAGTAAACGAAATCAAGCATCGTCGTGTAGGTAAATGCACTAGTTATTGCAACTTTATTTATCGATTCAATTCCTTACAGGTAACAACAGATTTGCATAACGTTTGCACTGAAAGACATACGGGCACTTCAGCGTCGGCCCCACTGGCTGCTGGTATAATAGCTCTTGCGTTGGAAGTCAAGTAAGAATCACGTTCAAAATCACTCTTTCTATTAAATTGGATTTTTTGCTTACTATATATTGCTGATTTTATCTCCTTATTCATTTCTCGACATAACGAGACAGGTCAAAGCTACGAAACGATTGCAGTTGATCAAATGTATGTTTTTTTTTATCAGGTTCTCTTTCCTTGTGAAGTTGAGTTCAAACGAGAAAACATTGATAAGATGTCCCATCGACATTTAAATCCCCTACGTTGAAACTTCGGCCGTATGTGCCACACAACTAAGGCTGCAGAGGATATGTGTTTGCGTGTATATCAAAAGTACAAATACATGTGGTGTTTCGATTGAAAACGGGGCGACGTTAACAGGATAAGGCTATTTATAATAATGTTATTCACTTTTCGTTCTTCGCAGCCCTCGTCTCACGTGGCGTGACATTCAGCATATTGTAGTGTGGACTTCAAACTGGGAGCCTCTCAAACATGACCAGGACTGGAGTCCAAATGGCGTAGGACTACATGTTAATAGGAAGTTCGGCTTTGGTCTATTAGTAGCAGAAAAGATAGTTGAATTAGCCAAGCCTGCCACGTTTAAAACTGTTCCGGAAAAGACCATTTGTCGAGGACAAATCAACCAGGATCGCAAGTAAGTTGGTGTAGTCAGTGCTCTTAATTTAACAAGTTGCTACAGGGGCTCTCCTCGTAAGCCCAGTAGCTACGGTTTGTTGAGATCGAGCTCCTACTCCTCATTAGATGGGAATTATACTACCGTAAATTAATTAATCATGGGAGCAAATATACAGTGATTGATTGATTGAGTGTTACGAAGTTAGACATCTTTTATCGTTTTCCTTTGGTGGAATGCAGCACAAGAGGTGAAATGTTGTCAAGTCACCAGATAAGTTTGTTTGTATGGGGGCCATTCCAACCTCTTCTTGCGGTGTAACTGATGTTGAAAAGGTCTTAATTGTTTACATCGAAATACTCCGCCAGTTAACAGAAGAAGAGACTTGGTCGGTAATATAGAGCGTTGAAGTGACGGTTGTGGTACGCTTCATCAATTTAACCCTTATTTTCTCTCCACAGACCCATCAAATTTAACGAGCCTTTTAAGATAACAATGCACTCCAATGGGTGTTCCGGTACTGCTGCGGAGATTCGCTATCTAGAACATGTTCAACTTTTAATCAGTTTGGACTACACGAGGCGCGGGGATCTGTTAGTATTCCTCACATCCCCCATGGGAACCAAATCCTGCCTGCTGTCTCCACGAAAAGAGGACCTCTCCGATGAGGGGTTCACAAAATGGCCCTTTATGACAACGCACTCGTGGGGCGAGGATCCTAGGGGAACATGGACTCTAGAAATAAAGGACCTTGGTGATAACAGACCCAATCATGGCACTCTAACTGAATGGCAGCTTATATTACATGGAACCAAAGACAAACCTAATCATCAACTTATTGCCCATCCAGATAAACCACGTGACTCGGTGCCAGTGCCCGAGTCACTTTCTCTTTCAAGGACATCTCAGGTGCCTAGTGGGCCAACATACAGGTTTGGCCCTCCACCTGTCACAGCAGTCAGCCCTGTTAAATACGTGGCACCTCAAGTGGTTACCTACACGGCCTCTCCAGCTCCTAGCCCCAATGTCTTGACACTGGCTGCGCAGTCAGTGGCACAACAACCAGCAAACAAACAAACAAGTAATCAGTACATCTCAAATGCTAAACAGCCCGGACAAACTCAAACCACCTATGGTCCGCAACCTAGCTTAGTGGCGCAGTCGGTGTACTCATCTCTCCATAACATCTTACCAGCAGCAAACTACCAAAACAATCAAATAGCCAACTACTATCGCTACGCGGGTACTGCCAATAATCGGGGCTATATACCTCAAATAGGCAACCCTGTTGTGTCGCCAAACAATGACCAACTCGGATATCAACCAGCGAGCTGGAGCGGTGCCGCTGCGTACCGTAATGCGTTACAATACAACAGCTATAGTAATTATCTAAGAACATTTGGAAGGCGGGGAGCAGGAAAGTATGTAGAATACCTTAAATCCAAGCGGAACAAGTTAAAAAGAACGTAGCGAGAATAATACGTTTTTAAATGCATCTTTGTAAAATATTTGAAAGCATTAATTAATTGATTGTGTTTAGTTTTCTATCAATGTGAAACTGCTAGGAACTTCTCTAACCTAATTAACAACAGAACAGTGGATCTATTCTGTTTCTCGGGAAACTGCTGTTATGGTATAAATTAAGATAAGGACCAAAGAACGGCAAAAATGCCATTTAAGTTCTTGTTTGATTTGCCCTAAGGAATTCTATCCGGTACAGTGTGACCTGTACAGTAGTTGTGTACATTACCTGTGTGCAGACATACAGCGCTGGAAAGAACTGATGGTAACCTGTTGAAGAGGCTGCTGCCTTGCGAATATCCAATGACAAAATGTGCTTAGTTCTGCTGGCCACAGTCGTATCCTTGGTTCAGCTGGCTGGGCGAGGAACGGAAGACAAGGAAAGAGAAGCCAGGTCTAACAGTACTATAATAGGTCAGACAGTATTAGATTCCATTTGATCGAGTATTCTTGTCTTACCTTTAAAATCAGTTCTAGAGAAGTGTAATCTACACTGGCAGAGCACAAGTGCAGGTTCTTGAACCCCCACCAAGGAAAGAGGCAGATTAGAAAAAAGTATGCATTTACTATAGCTCGACTAGCTCTTCACATTCTCGGAATTAGTTTTGTTGTGATATAGTCAAATACACCCTTCACCACCAGTTTACTACACACCCCTGAGCAGCCTAGTGAAACATGCATTTCGAATTCAGTTCCACGCATTTTGGCATTGGTTCAAATGACAACTTGCAGTGGTCTATTGATTGCTTCTTAGGCAATGAAAGGTCCGTCTCCACGGCTGAGGCAACTCTTAAAGCATAAGATCCGTACCACTATGATAACAGCCCTAAGCCGTTTTCAATTGACATTTTGAAGGGAATCTAACGCCTATTTTTGGTTTTACTTTAAAGCTAAACTACATATGAGAATGAAAAGGAACCCCCAAACCAGTTCACTATTGATTAAAATTACGAACCCTGAAACCATTTTTTTTTTATAAAACTGACCGGGATAGAAGCGGATTGCAAAAAGTGACCATCATTTTTCGTGTGTTGTTTAGTTGCGCTCTCTTGGGGAAAACAAGTGATGCCTCCCTCTTGGTCATTTTAGGTGCTTTTTTTCTAATACATGGACAAGAAAACTTTTAAATGTAATTGCAACAAGATTTAGAATAAAAACCTAAAATCTAGCGATCTTTGATTAAGTAAATAAGGCATTTCCTATCCGTTTTTATCCGGGTATTCAGTTTTGCCCCTCTCCTCAAGCTTTCCCCAATTCGAGCTGGAGACAGTGGACGAAAAGTTATTCCGTGGATGCATCACTGCTTATTCCCACTTATTGTCGACTTTCCATAGCCACGTTTCTTATGCTGTAAGAGTTGCAGTCTATCTGAAAGTCAAGCTAGCCTTGAAAGCTTTATTCACTGGCATGGTGTCATTTTTCTTATCAAAGGCATCCACATTCTAGACGTCGTGAGGGTTGAAAAAGTACTAAGAGGATAGCAAAATATAGATGAACACGAGTAGATGTTTTTTCTGTAAATAGCTTTTATGTAGTCTCTTTAGATGAGTCTTTGGGCGGGATCCTCTATTTGGAACAAAAGTGGTTTAGTCAACATTCGCGCGTAAGCAAATACATGTATAATGCGCGATGTTAGAGTGAGGGTTGGTATAAACCACTGGGCAAATATTCCTTACGGGAAACTATAGCATTCAATGTAAGGGATTTGAAATAAAAGGGAGATTTCTTGTAAAAATGCGTTTTGATTTCATAACTGTTAACTCATTTACGGCAAGGCAAGGCGAGGCACAAAGCTAAGTGAGCGTGTGTAGTATTCGAAAGAAAGGTTTGGAGCGAGAAAGATCAGTGTTATTGGGAAGAGCTATTGCTGGTTAGCACGCGTGAGACATTTCACGCGCCGCCATTTTCGCGCTTTTAGCGATTAGATTAGCCCAATTCCAAGTGGAAAAAGAGACTTTTTTGCAGTCTACAGGTGTCCGTTCTACTTAACTTCAAAGAACCCAAAGATTATTTTCACGACCGGAGCCTGATTTACCATTGCAAAAGCACCAAAAACACATTCATATCACTTTGGCAGGTCTTGACATGGGTCGGGAATGCGCAAACGCATCGAGCAAGAGATGATCGGTTTTTATATAATAACCAGATCAATGCGCGCGCTCTGATTGGTCAATCAGCTACAGTTTGTTCCAGTAAACTCATGGAAATTTCGCGCGTCTTCTGAATTATTATATAAAAGCAATATACCACAAGTTTCTATGGTTCATAGGCATGATAAACCACTTGGGATGTTGGAAGAACACTCAAAGAATCCCTAAATCACTCGCCTGCGGTTCGTGATGTACGAATTCTTCGAGCGTTCTTCCAACATCCCGCGAGGTATATCAGCCTACAAACCATGGAAACTTGTGGCATATTGCTTAAATAATAGCTGTCGAACTTAGAAAAGCCAATTCGCCCAAGCGGGAGTGGCCCTGTTTCAGGCGGAAGTCACCATCGCAGTCCCTTCAACCTACCTAACGATCGTGCCTTACAAAGTTGTACAACTTTTGGATTAAGTAGTTCTATAACAGTTCTTGTTCAGCGTTTCTCAAGTTGCAATTCACTTCTGTCCCAACCATAACCGAAGGGAGCTTAATATTTATAGTAATCTGCAATAATGGAGTAGTTTTACACAAAACATGACATGGTTTCCATCAATGCAATCACCACTAAAAACCCTCGGGCTTATTTTGTTGCAGAGATTTCAAAGTTTTGGATCCAATTGCCATCTCTTGAATAAATTGTGGGGAGGGTGAATGTCAAACCAGCAGTGGAAAGACCAGTCTAAACCCCAGGTTCCCACAACAGTTCTTGTACTTCCGACTCCCCCCCTTTCCCGCCCCGACTTAGAAGTGCTCTTAGCGAATCTGTTGGAAAACTACTACTTGAAATAACGTTTATTTTTGCAATTGATCAGAAATATTTTAACCCATTTGACTACCGAGCATTTTGCCGAAAAACACCTTTTGAAGCTCGTCGAGCCGTTTTCTGGCCATAAACAACCAAAACTGCCCAAAACTGTTTGTTGGTGGAGTTCATCGCGCCCTTCTGGACTGATGCTTAATATTACCTTTCCAAGATCGGGCATGCGCAGAAAACAAAATTTCGCTTCCTCTCCTCCCCTTTTCTTTCGCTTTTCTTGCCTCGCTTTCTTTTTCTCTTGCTGGGTTTTTCCTGGGCTTCCTTTCGGTGAGAAAAGATTTATGGAAAGCTTTTAAGATCATAGGATTTGGTGGAAGGAAGTGCAGGTGGGTAGTGGAACAAAATTTCCATTCAAATTTTCGGCTCAACGTCACTTGGTTTTTTTTTTTCGCGTTTTCTCTGACCTGTTTGACGGAATGATGCTCATTTGGGTATGGTTCGAAAGATCTCTCCCCCCAACACACGTTACATGTAAAAGTTGTCCATGAGCATTAAATCTGATGACGTCACAAGCGGTACACAGGACGTGGTTTTGGCCGGCACGGGTGCCAATGAGTTAAGACAGTTAAATTTCTTTGGCCTTCATCGCCATAAATTTACTGCACAAGGCAACCGAGCTAGTATAATTTATCATGTACTTTTAACTTCTGTTAGTTCCCCCTACCCCCAGTACAGCTTGCTCGCAGACTAACGTTCCGTAGTTCTTCAACAGAGGATGATCATACAAGACGCACTTGTCAGTAAAATTATTATTGATACAAAAGCTTTATTTACACCTTGAAAGATGTCTGCCAGAGAGAAAACAAAGAGAAAGAAAATTATCCTACATGAACAAAGGCCCAAAGGGAAAAATGAACCACGTTCCTTTTAGCAATCACAATATTAACTCTGCTTCCTGTTATCTTGTGATCTCTTATGGGTCAGACAAAACTGTTGCCTCTGTGGCACTGTCTTCTCCTCTCTGGGTTGGGGTATGTCATCCAGAAATTCTGTACTCTACTTGATCAGCAGAGCATTTTTTCTTACTACTCCATTGGATGAGAAGTCTAAGTGAAGAAAATACCACCAGTAGCTGGCTTTTGACCTGCACAAGAGGTGACAAACATTTATAAATTGTGTAATTAGCACAAAAGAGAAACTCGTCCCAAAATGGTTTTCTGTTGATTGCAACTTAGAGACAGTTATTGTGCTTGTATTTGTCAGTTCCTGTTGCTTCCAGAGAATGTGTTGATGATATGGATGTCTAGTTTCTAAGTCAGCTATCAAGGATCCAGTAGTGTAATCATCTCCGCCCCCTTCCTCTACCTCTTCCACGACCTCTACCTCTCCCACTAGGAGCAAGGCGGCCTCGCCCTCTTGCAGCTGTTGAAAACAAGAGGAGTTCACATTCAAATACACTGTATTTTCTAGTACATGAGCAAATTGCTGAGATTACAATTGTGAGAAAGCTCACTGATGAATTTGTAACTTCTGCATGCTTGCTAAAGTTTGTTGATTTGAATTCAACATGAAGAACTCTGTCCTAGTGAGTAAAGGGTACTTCACATTCAGTCTCATTTTACGAATGTGGAGTTGCTGAACATTTCTTGGATCATCTATGCAAATCACAATGGTGTAGAATTTCAAACAATTTCCCAGTATTTATCAAACTCAAGACTGCATGAAAGGCAGCAGAAAATCCCAAGTCAAAGACACTGCTTTCGAACACGCCAACAACCAAATTGTCACATCAACACAATACAACATGCTTTGATTGGTTCCAATAGTAACCACCTTGCAGCTGGCTAAAAAATAGTGCTAATGACAGGTAGACAGGTAGGTGAATAATTCGGCTCCTCGCAATACCTCACTGAGACTACAGTGCAGCTCGAAGATAAGTGAACAATGTAGAACAATCACAGAATTCTCTTTAAGATTACTTGACTGAATAATACCACCTCTGACAGATCATGCTGTATTTCACTTCCTCCCCTTTCCAATAATCACTTTCAACAGGTAATACAAAACAAGATTTCAAAGAATTGTTCTCCAGCTAACAGATAATGGTTCCTACAACACCAAGAAACATTTATAATTTCCATCAGCTTCACAAACAATAATACATACCGGCCTCCTTTTTCTTGGCCTTTGCTTTTGGAGCATCGTCGACAAGTAGTGTGTCTAGAGGTAAACTTTCTGGAAGAATGAAGTAACGGATATTATTGCCTCTGATGCTTAGTGACTCTAACTGTACTGGTTCCTTGTTCTTGATCGTCATTTTTACAGCTTTCAAGTGTGTGTTCATACTCATGTCAACACCTACAACAAAAAAATGAATTAGTAACTGTGTAGCCTTGCTAAGAACTTTTTCACCAGCCATCTGTGCAGACATATGTTAATTCTTAGCCCACGCAGCTAATGGAGGTGATAGAGGATCTGTTAAATACAGTAGTGAGTGAAAGTACAGTACAACTCAAATGTAAGTTGACAGTCACTCGAAACTTGAACTTCACGACTCGATCCTTGAACGCTTCGAGCATTGAGGCTCGAGTTGAGTGCATTGAGTATCAAGTCGAGCGCATCGAGTTTTGAGACAAACAACAAAAACTTCTTGCATGATTAGTTTTTCACACATCTTTTTGGAGGAGAGTCTTCAGTAGGGTTTATTCAAGTCAACAGTAAATTACTGTCGCTGGTTAACTTGACTCAGTGCTGTGACAAACCACAACTACCTCAGAATCATACCACTTCTTGTCTGCATTCATCTGTTTTAGAGTTGCATGAAATGTAGTATAAAACTGTTTACAGACTGCGGTTGTAAAATCCGAAAGATCAGAACATAGATGTGACTAACATCGGGGCGGGTATTGATATCCACTTGAAGAAAGAGTTCACTATCTAAAACGGACAGCGACGCTGAAGTTTCCGAAATCTTTTGACAGAAAATGTAAGAAAAAGATGAACTTCCTTTGATCATATTGAGTCGTTCATACGTGTAGTTCACTTCTGTGCAAATAAATATAGCATCATTGAGTTCATTACAAATCGAAAACTTGTAATCAAACCAACGAATGATCAATTGCAGATGATAATTTGTTACTCTCGCTAGCACTGAATTTAGTTGAATTTTTATCGGTTCTGTAGTTTATACGTCAAATGGTCGTGTTTTCTAAATTTGTTGAGGACATAATTACCGTCGATTGCATCTACCCGTGAATGCACGCACCCAAAACATGTTTTCACAGGATGTCAAACGTCTGCGTTTCAGGTGTCAAACTTTAAATTTTCCCGCCCAAATGTGAAGTTCCTTCGGTGTTCTCGTGGTTCAATTCACTGTCAACGCAACTAAAGTCAGCGAAAATCCCTTCACTGATATCTATGATATATATTGAAAGTAGGACGCCTTTTTGATAATTTCTTCCTTTCTTGTTGACTAAAAACATATCCCTACAAGTAGTGAAACACCAGCTGAAACTTCACATTTGGGCGGACAAACTTTAAAGTTTGACACCTGAAACGCAGACGTTTGACGTCAAGTGAAAACTTGTTTTGGGCACGTGCGTTCACGGGTAGATGCAATCGGCGGTAAGAGCTAGTTCAGCACACGTAAATGGCTAATGACCAGCCGGTACTGCATATGCATTTTGCTTTCAGATCGCAAATTTGCATAAAACTGCAAGAATTGCTGGCTGCATAATTTGAAACCTTCCACTCAACATGACTGAAAAATTCATGAGAAGCCAAGGAATAGAACCCAGAACAGAACGGAGTTAAGTTCATTTCCTTCTTTGTGCATGAAAACTCATCTTTATGCACATTTTTATTGTGAAATTCTTGACATGAAGAAACTGAGACCTTCTCTCGATGATGTTTATGCAAATTTTCCATGTGAACAGTGGCGACGGCTGTCAAGTGACCACATTCAAGTTTCCCCAGTTTCTTGCCAATTGCTATCATAAAAGCCACAATCTTGCGGTTTAGTTGCCTTACATTGATTTTGGAGTTTGATTACAAAGAATTCAGCTTTTTTCTAACGAATGTGTCAAACAATGTGCAGATGGAAGATTTAATTAATTTTTCAACTGATTTGGATCGCGTTTTACATGTTGTTCCACTTTTGAAGAGACTGCATGCGAGAACTAAGAGAAATCGCTTTTGTTCTCTTTTATTGCTTGAAGTGTGAGAAGTTAATCGTTTCCTTGAAATCCGTTTTCGAGATCCTCGAAAAATTCTTTGAGCGTCTTGCAACTCTGTACTCGAAACTCAAGCCTCAAACCTCGATACTTGATAACTTCAAGGATCAAGGATCGAGTTTCGAGTCGAGACTGTCAACTTACTTTTGAGCGGTACTGTAAGTTGACAGGCCCTTGAAACTTGAACACCTCAACTGGAAACTCAATCCTAAAATTTAGAGTATCAAGGCTCCAGTCAAAAAAGCATCAAACTTCAAGCCAATTGCATTAAGTGTCCAGTTGAGGACACTGGGTTATGAGACAAGACACAAAGAAATTTCTGTGGGATTAGGTCACCTTCAGTCTCTACAACAAATGCAAAGCAAGCCTTTGTGAGCACAAGATTTTTTATACAGAGTGAGAAGACAGCAAAGTCCACTGATGCAAAAATTTGCTGCCTTTATAGTGCAATTTTCAGAAGGCAGCAAAGTTCACCAACTTCATCACACTGATGCAAAAATTTGCTGCCTTTATAGTGCAACTTTCAACACCTAAAAAACCTAAGGAAAACTTGTGCACACAAAAGATAACCACACCAAACAGCTATTTCTTAGTAGCAGCTAATCTTTCCGGCCTTTAAACCAGATTCATGTGACAAAAATGCTGCATGCTACTAGGATCTGTAAGTCAACAGGTGACATAATTTAATCACAATGGGAGTGTAAGTATGATTGTATATTTTGTGTGTGGTAAACAAATGAAAGAAATAATTGTTTCAACAGTGACACATGCATACTCAGTTTTCCCAGCAAACATTGAACCTACAGTATGACCTTCATAAATTTGAATGCTCTACCACTGAGCTATGTGAGACTCATGGCAGCTTCATTTATGTCCAATAATAATAAAGTGACAACTGGATGGCTAAAAATATTGGTGTTCCATCCCGAACACATCACTATTATTGATACAAAGGTGCACTATTTACACCTCCCCTACACAAGACCAAGAGAATCATTACTCCTTTCAGGTATAGCACCCTCCCCCCATGAAAGGAATTCATTTTTACTACACAACAAGCAGCAAATGGTGTTCCAAATTATCTCTTGTCTCTGTCATTCACCAAAAGTTTACTGGCACCTGTATTTGCATTAGTTTGGACAACTAGTAACTGTCAACTGTCCAGGACAAGTGTACCGGTGATATCTGGGTCAGCTAAAACACACATTCTACACTTTAAGCTGCCCTTGTGGAGTAGCTGTATACAGCAATAACATTTAAATCCTGGATACGTATATTCCGGTACAGTAAAAACCCGCATACAAGAACACCCATTTTTGGGGTTCAGGCTGATTGGGTTCTTAAATATCGGGTATTTTAGGTGAAATCAGCCTGAAAGTGTTCTTACAGTACCGCCCAAAAGTAAGTTGCCACCCTCGCGCGCGACGCGAATCGCGTCGCGCGCTACGTGATTCGCGTAGAAACTGTAGTAAATTGGCTTGAAGCTCTCGCGCGATTTAAGATGCCCATGGTAAAGTAAGAATAGCCGATTTCAATAGTCGATTTCCAGTGTTCGCAAAAGACCGCTAAGAAGAAATGAATATGTGTGATCGATCGATCGCCGGAGAACGGCAGCGCGTGCTAAGCTTCAAAATTTTGTGTCAAACCGTTTTTGCGGCGAAACTTGGCTAGGTTGAGATCGACATGATCAACTTAAGAAAACTATATACACAGTATGATGCACATGAACGTGGTTTTCCGTTTTCGGTCTTTCGAAGTGGAGACATACTGCACAGAGGAATTCTACCGCAGTGAGCGCGGCTACTATCTAATTAATTCGCTTCCCTCGAATTCAAGCTTCTTCCTAAACTGAACATCAACCCGCCGATAATTTCGGCTCGTTCGTGACTGATGCTTAACTTTTGTTAAAGCTTTCTATTCATTTGATTCTTGACAACTTTAGTTAGCCGTTTGAAAATCGAAAATGTTTACACACTTGGGATGTTTCTTTTCGTATGCGTAGTTTTGACGGAGCGAAACACGTAAAATTGTTTTGTGAGTGTCTTTATCGAGGGTACTCTAAGTTTAATGCGGATTATTACCAAACGCAAATAGGTATATGGTAATATTCGTTTATGTACCTCAAAAAAGCTCAAAACATAGAGTTGGCACAGCGATTTAGGGGTAAACGAGCTGGGAGATAAGCTGTTCGTTCTTTTCGATTGATCGATAGACTGCACGTGTGACGCTTCCTTCAGCAACTCTTTACGCGGACAAACTCTACTGTAGCGCAACTTTACAAAGATATGCCCAGGAAAATGTTTTTAGGCCTTTCGAAGTAGAAAACATACGATTGAGTGCCGGCGTGTTGAATAACAAACTTCGCCTTGCCAGATCTACATGATAAGATCGAGCCGTGAGATAAGCTTATCGTTCTCTTCATCGATCAATCAACCAAAGTAAGCTCAGCACGTGCAAGGCTTCCCAACTACCGTTTTCTTCAGCAAATCTTTTTACGCGGACACACTCTCCTGGAGCACAACCTTACAAAGATGCGCCCAGGAAAATGTTTTTCGGTCTTGCAAACTAGAAAATATACGATTGAGTGCCGGCGTGTCGAATAAACATTTCACATACGCTTCTGAAGTCTTAATTAACGACTCAAACTTCATCAGCCAGATGAACTTCCAATTTCTACATGATGAGATTAATCGTTCAAAAAGAAGGAAATGAAATAAAGTCCGTTCTGCTTCGGGTTTTCCACGGCTTCTCAAGCGAGTAATGATTATTAAACGAGTGTTGTGCCATGTTTACTGAGTGGAAGGTTTCAGGTTACACAGCCAGTAGCTTCTGCGGTTTTATGCAAATTTTAGCCTGCATCGCTTTGTGATCTGAAAGCAAAATATAGCAAACAGTTGCCAATGGCCATTTGCTTGTGGCGAACTAGCACTTAATTTTCCTAACGAATTCAGAAAACACGACCATATATCGTATTGACGACAGAACCGATAAAAGTTGTCATTTCAGTGCTAGCGGGAGCAAGGAACACCCGAGGAACAGTAACCATTCGCAATCGATCTTCGTCGGTTTGTTTACAAGAGAACTACGCCATTTCAATTCGTGATGAACTCCATGATGCTGTCTGTATTTGCATAGAAGGGAACGACATGTATTCGATTGAAACAATGGTTGCATTCGTAAAGCTCTACGCGAAATTCATTGATTTTGCGTTGTAAAATCATCTGAAATTTATGCCAAAAATTTTCGCTTCAGTGAGTCTCGCGCGACGCGAATCGCGTAGCGCGCGACGCGATTCGCGTCGCGCGCTACGCGAATCGTGTCGCGCAGGAAACGCGACGTGACTGGCAACTTACTTTTGGGCGGTACTGTAAGTGTTCTTAATTTTTTATTTCTAAAAAATGTAAGGGGTTCACTATGATGAAATACATAACTTTGAGAGAAAATTAAACTTTTACAAATGGTGACATTCATTATATTGCCTATTTTTCATGTAATTATAAGACTTTTAATTCCAAATACAGTTGTTGTACATTTGCTATACACAGCAAGTGAAATTACTAGCATTTATACAGAGATCTCAGTGCAATACCACAGTAAAGTTACAGACACTGTTTGTTCTATTAAACTGAAAAGAGAAGAGTTTTTATATATAAGAACAATTTTCAATTTTCAGGCTGAATGTGTTCTTATATATATGCTCCTTTTTTACCAAATTTCAGCCTGGGTGTTCTTAACCCACATGTTCTTGAATGCGGGTTTTTACTGTATCCGTTTTTTCTCGGTTTCATATCCATATCGCTTCGCGCACAGACATATTTAATAACAATTCGATAACAACAGCTTATTCAGCTGCTCCAGCATAAGACAAGAAAAAGTTAAAAACAATTGCTTATTGCAACCCTGGCCAAAACGTACCGGTGATAGTTCCATGAACGACTGTTCCATTTTTTAGCTCTATTGTCACTGTCTCGTGGCTAAGCTTCATCAAAAACCTGTCAGAAAGGCACAACAACGTTGCAATTAACAAGGTTAACGATGTCATATAACTAAACCATTGTAGGTAATAGATTCTTAAATTAGCTTACCTGACAAGTTTCATGGTTGCCTGCTGAAAGACTCAGATGCAACCGGATTAAAAAAATTACCAAAACTTCGAGGAACTCAAAGATGGCGGCCAAACGTTTCAGAACGTTCAGCCTCGATTTCATGGACCAGAGCAGCTTTGCGCCTCGCTTTTGTGCAACTCTCCCACACGTTACCATGGAAACCTCTGGGACAGAGAAGGAAGAGAATTCAATATGGCGATGTCAGATGTGGACGTGAGCAGTTCTTTAGACCACGATGAAGAACCTCTTGCTGAATTAACAGACGAAGAACTATATAATCTCGTTCAAGAGACTTTGTAAGTGTAAGATAAGCATAACAATCATCATTCTTCGGTCAAAATCGAACGAAATTATTCATACAAAAAGCGTTGGTCTTTGAGTGACATCAAGTTTTGGAGTGTATGCTGTTTAATATCTATCATTTCATGAACTTTTGAGAGATTTGCTTCAGCTTTTCTTGCCTCCATGCCTTATCATATACTGAATCAGTTCAAAGACGTGTTTTGTCGTCCATTCCTTCCTTGTTGGCTGTGAAATTATCCAGCTCTCTACTCTGTGTCATGTCAGCTTCAATATTGACGAAGTTTTTGTTTTTCCTGCAACAGACATGCCAATGAGGTACTTAAAAACGAAACCACAATGTTTGAAAAATATCTTAAAAGGGTTGATCCAAAAGACATTGGGCTACAGCAGGCTGGTGAGTTTGCTTCTATTTTCTTCACCTTATATAAATTGCAAGGATCACATCTAACATTCATACTATGGTTGAACCTGTATTAAGCAGTCACCCTCGGGTATGGCTTAGTGACCGCTTAATACAAATATGTGTCAAACACAAAAATGCCGTGTTATAACAGTTTATGCTCAAAGGCCCTCAAAAACCCACTTACTTGGTTAAGATCTCCTGCACTGAATAGAATGGTATGACAAAGTAGATCATAGTGTAAATCAAAGGCTCCTGTGATGGATGCATCTTGCTGCACTAACTGTGATCTGCATTTCTGACCAGTAATGCAACCTCTTCCCCAGAGTCTATCAAACTAGACTGGTTATGATGTATTCTTGCCCGCCCGCACACAACCTCCTATGAAAGAGATCGTTGTGTGACACCCCAAAAAACAACTGCATCTTAATTCATGTGAGACCTCAAGAAATTTGCAGAGATGTTACAGCATACATGTAGTAACCTTTTTTGCCACAATATTGAATTACTTTCAAAAATAAATTTTATATATTTGATTGTTTATTTAAGCCAAAGGATATAGACTATCTGAGCAAGATCGATGTTTTGCCAGGCTTGGAAAACTATTTCAGATACTTCAATAATTTGCGATCTCATCTTTGATAAAAATCCCGGGGGGGGGGGGGGGGGTGCGTTGTGGGGGGCTACTCCCTATAATGGACTATACAGGGAGGCTCAGCCCGAAAGGGGTTCCTTTTTCACGCTTCAGGTATATGAAAGGGTAGGGATTTCACGAGGTGAAGTATATGAAAAGGTAGGGAAATCTGTCATAGAGGTACATGTATTTAAAAGGGCCTTTAATTAAACACACATACCTTATGACTGTACTGTTTTAATTTATTGAACTCTACATGAAAATGACAACAAGAGTTCCTGTTTTAGGTATATGAAAGGGGTCCCTTTTCTGTCAAAAATGGTGTATAAAAGGGTAAGGGGTTGGACCTCGGGGCGGAGCCTCCCCGTATTAAAATTTTTTTATTCCCCCCCCCTGGGATAAGAATCAAATACATGACTGTCTTTAAGCTGTAAAATCTATTATAGTTTTTTCTTCCAAAACAAATGTAATGCTTGTTTAAATATGGTTCTTATGTTGCTTTGTTTAGGTTGATTCAGTGTAGCAATTGCAATGTTGTATGTTATGTCAAATATTGAAGATTTAAGCTTCACCTGGTATGCAACAGCATGTGGGACTCATGATGTGATGGGGGATTTAATTCATTGCTGAATTTCCAATCCTTTGCTCAAATGAAGTAGTTTCTTTTGGTCCTTGTCTAAAGCACCTGAGGATAGGGAATTTCTTATTTCTCAGCGCTAACGGTTGTAGGAAATTTTATGTGCAAAAACTTGGTGGCCATAAACATATGCTTTTGGCATTGTTTTCTCTGTGTTGAACTTCAATTGTGCCCTTCAGTGCTGGTGGCATCGAAATAACTTGTTTTGATTATTAAGACAATTTTTCATTCATTCCTCTCTGCTGCATTCTTCCTGTGAGCAGTAAGAAGAATCCTTGATAGGTAATAACATTAAAAGCAAGTTCAGTAATGGTATTATATTTGAGTGATTTCCTTTTAGAAAGTGTCCATTTTATACAGGTCAAGACAATAGAAACAGCTCGTTGGGACTAATAGTAAAGGGTTACCGCAACCACTTAATAGAGGTCAAAATTACAGTACCGGGTAACTAAAGGGAAGTAATTGTTGGGACTTCGACAAACTGACTGCTTAATAGAGGGTGACTGCTTAATACGGTACCACTTAATACAGGTTTGACTGAAATTTATATTCATATACTGCCATGACACTGTACATGTATGTGTGAAATCTCTGTCAAAAGACTTAATGGAAACTGGCCACTTCACAGCCCACTGGATCATTCCATTCAGTGACTGTTCATCTCACACTAGTGAGATGACTACAATACTATCCTCAAAGGAGTCAGCTCTCCATCATAAGTGAACATCTTGTTTAAAGATTTGACTGTGTATTAGAAATAATATTGTCCTGGTGTGATATTAATTTCTTTAAATGACTGCATCCCACTAAAGCTAGCCAAGGTCCAACCCAGCCTGTAATTGAGCCTGGCCACAGAGGCCTGAGAAAGAGATCAAGATCGAGAGGGCCATCACTAGACAGGTATACTGATGTAGTCAGGATATATTTCATTAACTATAAAAACAGTCAGTTACTGGTTGAACTATGTGATACAGTCATTTGATTTGGATCTTCTCCACTGCACTAAGCTGTGACTGTTTTAACTGCCATAATAGATGGCCATTAAAATAAAAACACAAAGCTCACCATTTTGCATTTTGGTGAGTGTTTGTCTTGATGAGGATTTTAATAATAAAGCAGAACATTTCTACACTGTAAACTTTTGGATTGATCAAGGCAGAATGAAAAAGTGTGACATCATACCCTGGAATCACAAGGTGTCAATCTTTGCTGTACAAACTGTAGGCAAGGATAATTAGACAGTATGCACTATTACATTTAGTTGCACTTGTATTTAACGTTTCTGTGTGTGTTCAGTTTGTTGCCGACTTCAAATTGTAATATTTATATAATTAACTGGCAACCTGGCATTTTTAACTATCTCAGGTTATTTCAGGTTGTTAGTTACCCTTATTTAATTATCTTAATAATGCTAGTTGTGACTTTGTGTAATTTTTTTAAAATAAGGGATAAATAAAGCTGTTGTTGTTGTTGTCACTTGTAAAGAATATATATTTTTTTTTATTTAAATTTCTTAACTCAAAGTTAAGGTGGCAGAACACAGTTTACACAGTTTTTGAAACCTGTGTAGCATTTGCCTTTTATGCTGAAACTGTTGAACTCTAGGCCCCAAAATTGGCAGGACATGAGTTAAAAGGATAGACTTTCGAATTTTGATAGTTATGCTGACGTGTGCACTGTTGCCATGGTAATGTGACTGGATATAAACATCAATTTAAAATTGGGTTTTTTATATTTGCAGAAAATTCAGTCATTAGATTTTCTCTATCATTTGCCTGAAACAAACTTGTCACAGTACTCACATGTAGACACTATACTAATGATATTTTAACAGACCGATTTTTAGCTATCTGTCCTTGAAAGGTAACTCCATTATTTACAGTTTCCTCTGTTAAATTTCAGAATTGTTGCAATAACCTACTTTCTTGTTTCCTGAAGTATTTTCCTGCCAAATTTCGTGAAAATTCTAACAGGCAGTTTTTGAGAAATATGCTTATTTCGGATACTGGACCTGAAAGAGTTCAATCTCAATTTTTTGACTAACTACATGTGCGCTGCATTTAACTGGGTTCTCAGCCTTTCTCAGTTGGTTCTCAGAGGTTCTGACGGTTCTGACAGTAACAATGAAAAACCTGCCAAATTTGACTTTTTCTGACATACCTTTCTAACAAGACTTAAGTTTACAACACACTATCATTTTAAGAAGAAATATGCCTCATATAAAACCGCCTTAGAACAAAAAACTCATCACTCTTTCGGCTCTATGTTTGTTGTTGTCTTGTCTTTGTGCGCGTGCTGCCTCGCATCAGCACCAATGACTGGAGAGCGTGCGTGCAAAAACTGTGTTCGGCCACCTTAAAGAAAACTGGTTGCCCTTTTTCATCAAATGGTTGCATTAACATGTTTTGATTGGCCATTCCCTTGTCTCTGTATATGTACATGTACACATGGAATGGTAATATACTGCTGTACTGCTGCAAATATTTTTTTTTGTGAAAAAACAAGTGTGATAGTAAGAGATAAAAATAAAGGTCACCATTTTAAGTTGTTTGAATACTTTGTCAGACCACAGTTACAGTAGTATGTCTTTGGTTTGTTTTGTTTAAGTGGTAGCTCTGCTGATTCAATATTTATGTGTTCAAAAGATACAGTCAGAGCTCATCTCTGATCAGTTTGAGAACAATATTTGCAGTTGTCATTTGATTAGAAATGGTGTTGAATTTTCCTCTAGGCATTTAAAATTAACAGCAGAACAGAAATGTGATATTGCCCAGAGGGAACTGGAAGAGTTGCGAGATGAAATTGAAAAACTCAAGGATGAATCAGAGAAGATCCTGGATAACTTCCGAGTGAGTCAATAAGATTCTTTGATAACAGGAGCTATTGCCGGAAATAAAAATAAAAGTCTACTAGTAGATATATGTTTTAAATGAAGGGCTAGGGGCATAACCGACCCAAATGACTTTTAGGGCCTGTTTTCTTTTTTTGGTCCAAATCAGCTGAATGTTTGCATGTGGCCTTTGATTCAGTAGAACAAAATTGCCCCATATTTTTGTTTGAGCATTTTTCCATTATTTTTCAAGAAAAAGCGTAAACAAAAAAAGGGCGTAAAAGTCATTTGGGTTGGTTATGCCCTCAGCCCTTCAAATATAGATGATACTTATATTGTAATGGCATTATGTATGCACTATGTATGTCTTATAACGGCATAATATGCACTGTATATTTGCTGGTCATAGGCTGTCATGGAAGAAGCTGATATCAGAAGCGCTGAAGTTAAAAAGTCTTCGTATGAATTTGAAAGAGATATTGTCAAAGGAGCTGTTAACCAGGTAAAATACAGATGTAGTCTAGCTGAAAATATCAACTGCTTTTATTTGGCTCAGAAAAGAGGTTTTGTTATGGACAAATACATACAGTGAATTTAGGAAATACTGGTGAAGCAGTCCCCCAAAAGTGATTTGTGTTTGTCTTTATTGGTTTTGCAGAGAACCAATAAAGTGATTGCTGAGAGGGTTACCAAATACCTTGAGGACAAACTCAGAGCTAGGGTAAGTTCAGTACCGGTATTTGGTTGTATATGTTGCAGGTAAAAATTAAATTCAGGTAAAAAGTTTGTAACCTAGGTTGAAAATCAATTTCCTTTATCTTCTATCCCTTATTATTCAGAATTAGGGCAAGGAGACAAAGAGATGTGATTTTCAACCGAGGTTACAAATTTTTTACCTGAATTTAATTTTTACCTGTAACATATATATTAATAACTATATCAATGAATTATAATTCTTATCAATAATTTATTTAAAAAAATTCCAAAAATTTCCACACCACACACTTCTCTAGATGTCGTGGTATAACTGGTTTTTTTTAACAAATTCCCTCTGGAACAACCCCCCTACTCAAAATTTCCAACAAATATTATCTTCCTTTGGGCGAAGGTATACATATTTCCTGAAATGAGACATAAATGAGTTAAGAACTGTAGTCTGAATTGGAATCCATCAGATGATTTGCAGCTACAGGAAAACTAAGAAGGAGTTAAACTGAACTGGTATTGAATAAATTGGCAAATTTATTGTATTGTTATAATTTGTTGTTATTATGAGGCTCAAAAGAATATCATAGGAAGTTGTTAGTTTGCCTAAAAGGTTTTAAATTTCTTTCTGTAGGATACTGCTATTGAAAAGCTTCGACTCAAGAACTCCACTCTGAAGGTTCAAAAGAGAAAACTTCACATGCAGCTGAAGCAGGTGTGTAAAGTGAAAGTGATACTGCTGTTGTCACGTTACTCACTGAGTGCATAAAATGTGTTATGGTGCTCAACGGCCTGCTAAATTATTTCAAACTTGGTTGCAATAAACACTGTGTTGCATCATGAAATAACTACAGGTACCTGTAAGAGTATGTAGGTTTATTTAATTCTTTTTCTTCTCCTTCCCAATTGGCTATTTGGGAGTTGCTAACACACCAGGTTTCATTCCAGAATGATATAGTTGCTGCCAGCCATTTATATATTGTGGCTGTCAACAACAGTGAAAATAATTTACTGGATACTTAAGGTTTGGAAAGTACTTAAAGACAGCAAAATTGGAACAGTTTTTTGGTTTATGACTTGTTATTTTTCTTGGGAAATGGCTTCTCGAGAGTTGAAAGACCAGGTCGGCCAATGCATAAAAAAGATTATTGCATGCCAGTCCTGTAGTACCGGTAATTGCTGAATGAGGTGTTTTTGTTGTGGTTCAGTTTTATACTTGGTTCAATTTTTATTTTTATTTTTTTGTTTTGTACTCATTATCATACATTACCATACACCCCCATACACCCCCATACACAAGAACTAAGGAAAATCAAAATTGAACCAAGGATATAAAATTGAACTGCAACATTTACATGTGCTTTGAATTAACAAATTTTAGTACTTACAGTGTATGATGAAAGTGTCTTGTTTATCATTCCAGATGGCTTAGTTTATAAGGAAGGTGAAATCAGCTTGTTTTGGCATCTAAAAGATCATTCATAAATCATGTTGGTTTGAACACATTGTGGGCCAAATTTTGATAGTCTCTTCATTACATCTGATTGCACATCACACTGTTCACTGTTCATAGTTTGTTTGTTCATTCATTTTGGTTTTGGTTGAGAATTTTTCTAACCAGTTCAGTTTTTAGCTTCTTTTTATCAAATTCTTTACTTTTACTTTGAATAAAAAGAAAATCAAACTGGTCCAAAAAATTAAACACATAAATTTTAAATCACCAGAAAGTGAAGCTGTATGTGCAATTGTCAGCCTAGTGATGTTTGAATCTTATTTATAGAAAGAAGAAATGGGTGAAGTCCTTCATGAAGTCGACTTTAATCAGCTGAAAATTGAAAACCAGCAGTACCTAGAAAAGATTGATGAGAAAAATCAAGATCTTTTGAGACTCAAACTCATGTCCACAAATGTACAACAAATTCTCAACACTTACAAGGTAAGGGGAGCGTCATTCTTGACTTGATTGTTTGAAATGTCAACTCCTTTGTTCCAGACTAATTGTTTTTGTAGGTAAAAAGTTCTCTTATTCAATTGGGATATACAGTACAGTTGTTCAGAGTACAATAATATTGGTATTGTCCTTTGAGTAATTAATTGTTATCAATATACATGTAAGCTAATTGCGGGTGAGTGTGAACTGTTGATTGCAGTTTAATTTGCAAAATGTTTTCAGCCTTAAGTTTTGACTTGAACTTTTCCTTTCCTTGGAATAAAAATTTGCTTTTTTCAACAAGCAAGATGAAAATATTAGTTAACTTTTACATGTAATCCTGGATTAGCATGAACTGTGGTCTTTGGGCAATCAGACACGCACTGAATGATAATAGATAAAAGCTCACAGTGAAAGCAAATTGTAACTGGATATGGGATGCAGACTGCACTCATTCCCCCCTGTCCTTCCACCAGTTGTTGGATCCCTCCCATGTCCCATAATTGATCAGGTCTCAGACTTCATTAGTCATTGTTGATACTTTTGTTGTAAGTCCTTTTTAATATAGCACATATATTCAAACTTGCTTTTGGCAGAAAAAATTGAACACACTAACATTGGAGTCATCGAGATTAAAGACAGAGATTGGACAAAGAAATGAGCTACTCTCCAAGATTGATGCTGAAACACAAATGGTTGAGAAGGTAACTATTAACTGTTATTATCTCACTGTGAGGTGGTCATTAACGGCCATTACCAATGTACAACCTATGAATGAACACCATTGGTGGAAACTGGATGTTACGACTGATGTTGATGTTACCTACGTGTAGTTTACTCAAAAAGTGAGAAGATTGTTATGGGTGTGGAGATAAAGACTTGATGGCGACGGTCCTGATTGTACAGTATGCTGTCAGTTATTGGTGTTTTTAAGTGTGGACTAGGGAGAGAAGAGGAGTATGAGAAAAGGATTATACAAACTACCAAGTAGTACATGTAACTGGGATAAGCCTAGTACATGTACATATGGGTTCCCTTGTTTGTAGTACAGCTGTAGGTCTGGCTGATTCATTTCCATGTGCTGACTGAGTTTGATGTGTGAGTTTAGATTAGAGCAGAATGTGAAAGAACATAAAACAATGGAATGAGAGGAATGGGTTGGGTGAAGAGAAAAATAGAAAAAGCCCACCAAGAGCATTAGTTTGATCGTGGTTTGAACAGCCGGGCTCTGTTTGATCACTGAGATGAAAACCCTTGAAACAGCTTTTTAATCTAAACTGCGATCTTAGCTCAGCCTTAGGTTAATTTGATATGCAACAGCACAAACATTTTTTCAATTGTGAAGCTCAAAGCAACATTTGCCATAGCTTGATGACAGACTGGGAGACTTAAAAGCAAATAAGAGTCAATTCATTAGTTTTCGGTCACATTACTCTTCAGTAGAGTGTATAGGGACAGCTGATATTTCAAGGGATATTTTTCAGCAGGTTTTGGTATGAAAAGTCCCTACGCTGCTCACAGTCCAGTCACACTCAAATTCTTTGAATTCCTATGTTCTTGTTAGCAATCTTGTTATTTGTTATGTTCTTAGGAACGAACAAAGGCAGAAACATTAAATTCAAGGTTGAAGCATCAACTTGCCGACTATAAAGTTCCGGATGTGAGTACTGTAATGGACATGTACATTTATGAAACGTTATTTTATTTGCTTGACAACAACTGACTGGAGTGCTCTGCAGTGTATTAAATTTCGACAAGAAACCCTGAAATTTTCCAGGATCCCAGGCTAGGTTGTGACATATAACTATAATCAACGAAAGAAAACTAAATTTGGTGGCGATCGCTGTGTTAAGCATTAAGTACCCTTAAGCAACAATTTACATCGAAACCCTATTCGGCAAAATGGAAATTTCTGTCAGCGTCGCGTACTGATTCAGTCCCACATCAGAGAAAACAGTTTTTCACAATAAGACAAATGGAAGCGTGTTTTTTCTCTGAGCCTTTTCCCGTTATTGTTCTTATTCTTGTTTCTGAAAGCATGCTTCATTTGCTTTCAGGTATTGGATTATGTCACTGAACGAGCAGATTTGTATGAACTTAATAAAACGGTGAGTTGAAATACATGTAGTCTTTTTACTCAGTACGTTTTTGAAGGCGACAGTTTGGTTTGCATTCAACTTAACACTACTTTTATTTCATGTTCTAGGTTCGTATGTGGGAAAGAAAAGTTGAAATAGCACAGGTTAGTGAGCATTTCAATCTCTCTCACTGGTTGAAAGTTGTGTATCAGTAAATTCACAGAATCACTCTCATAGAAAGGACAGAACGTGTTTTTGTTGCCTTAGTTCACTTAGAAGAGCCAATGTTCGAGTCCCAGGCGGGAATCGAACCTACGACCTCCGCAACACCGGTGGGATGCTCTAACCACTGGGCTACTGGAATCCCTGGTGAGCCAGGTCGTTAATCTAGGTTCTTATACAATGTGCCCCACTTGTCTGTGGGCTCAACAATGTGAATGTGATTCAGCGTAATAATGTGATTAATAACGATGGTAATGGTGTGATGTGCCTGTGGGAAAGATGATATGCTTGTTGCATATCTTTCTCACGGGCACATCACACCATTACCATCATTATTAATCACATTAGTCCATCAGGCTACAACATGCTACAATGTTGCCACATACCAGTAGTGGAGAGTCGTTCTTGTGCTGATCGACTTCCGTGTGATTCTTGTTATAGATGGCTTTAAAAACAAATCAAAAGACATGGCGGAAGCTACAGATGGTTCACCAGGAACAAAACCCTTGGAAAGTTTAGATTGAACAGCAGCAGAATACTGATTGCAAAAAACTGCCAGTTATTGTAGTTAAGAATTAATGAAATGTAAATAGGACAGATGCTGGTCTCTCCAATAATTCATACCTATCGAGTGACGGCTTTTGAAGGAAGGATATAGTTGTAAATAAATGATCTTTTTTTCACCATTCTGGTGTCCTGTTCTTGCAATTGCCTTTATTACAGTCGAACCTGTACTTGCTGACACCTACAAGCGGACACACGCCAAACGGCGATTCCGACGGTTTCTCTTCTAAGACATTAGAAAGTTGAAGCAACGACGACGGCAACGGCAACGAAAATGACATTTCAAAATGTAACTTCTCGTTAGTGTAAATCTTTCACGATTTTTTCCAACCTGTTTAACTTATAAAACGTGGGCGGACTATCCTGGAGCTAAATTAGTAAAACGGCGTTGAAGTTGTGAAAAAGAAAGAAGAGTTCACCATCATACGCTCACTGTCTCCACGGCAAAACCTAAAATTTGGTCATTTCACGTTGCTGTTTTGTTGAGGACAAAGAAATGCACCGAAGTGTAAAACGCATGTGCAGAGCGATTGTTTTTGTTAATAAAGCCTATTGTATTGTGGCGTTCTCGTTGCCGTCGCCGTCGTCGTTGTTAACTGTTTGTAACCTCTTGAAAGCTGATACCTCTCGTGAGTGGAAGCGGACACTCGATTGAAGCTCTTTTTGCTAAAATATACTTCGTCAAACTAACAAACCGCTTGGAAGAAGAGCTTAAAGGGGCAGTGTCACGCTATTGTACCATCACTTTAAAAAGCTTAAAACTGCCAATGCATCAGTGGAAACCTTAAAATAATGGTCTAGTTTTGCTGCCAAAGACTGTAGTACTGCATTGACACCATAAACTCCTGTATTCCATCAAAGATGACGAGGATGGAAATGGATTGAAATTTGAAAAAACTTGCCAGTTTTTTCAAAATTTCAAGCTATGCATTGAAAAATCGCCAAAAAATTTTTTATGGTTAGCTCTCCCTGCTAGAATTTCATTGGAATTCATCTTGCTGATTCTGTAGGAGCATTTTTTTGCACGATAACAGGTAGAAGGCAGTAATTTTGGCAGAATTGAACCAAAAACAGCATAAATCCCGGTGACAATGCTCCTTTAAACGACAATTCTTCTTCATTTATACCACACTTCTGAGGATTTGTTTCTCCATTTACCGACAACGTTGAGTTTCTCAAATGTTTCTTGAAACGGCGTCACTGCTGTTGAGCAACACACTTATCCCCAACAGCACTGATGTCTTTCACCCTTCTGTAAGAGGACACTTGCCGTGAGCGCACACCTATCCTCGGTTCCAAGGGTGTCCACTTACGGGTGGTTTGACTGTATATAGTTATTATGTGCCAGGAGCTAATGGGCTCCTGTTATGTGCCTTGTACGGCTAATTTAGGGAGCGACTCTTCATCCATTTCCGAATCCCCTTACAGTATAACCATCCCATCGGAAGAAGATCAGCCTAAATTTGGAGGTCATCCTGGAATTACCCATTCTTATCACGCCATACAGCAAGCTGTTAAAAAAATACTCGTATCCGGTAACAGACACGACTGATGGTTTATACAAGAAACACGATGGAAGCACATAATTAATCAATGAGCCATGTTCTAAACGAGTGAGGGCCTGGGAACGAATCCAAACCTCATTGAAAATCAATGAAATGGAATAAAGCGATTCTCACATGAAAGGGTATCTCAAAAAAGCAGTTTCAACAAGTCTGAGTATATTTGGTTGAAAAGCTGCCAGATAACATGCATTTAAAACTTAAAAAAATCCCATATAAATGTCTCTAATTTTCACAATTTTCAAACGCATTTTTTTTTCAGCTCCAATTCAACTGAGCAGCGTCAAAGTTGGTTAAGTGACCAGTTTTGAGATGCTCTTTCATGCAGTGGAAACAATTTTTTCCAATCGATAAATTTTAAAGCCTCGTTCCCAGGCCCTTACTTGTTTAGAAACTACCCCTATAATCCTATAGGGGAATCCTTGTTTACAATATTTGCCTCATTGGCATGAACAATTCAGTTTCTGATGGAGCTGCAAATAAATCAGTTCTGAATATTGAAAGGTCATAGTATGAATAACTCTGCCAATGAATATGAGCCTCATGTATTGAATACGTTTTGTGCAACGCGGGTTTCAAAACTCAAAATTTGCAAAGAATGTATGAGCTCATTAGTGCTTTTGCCACCCAGAAATTTTGCAGTTTTTGTTAGGCCTCATCAGGCTCAAGTACCCACATATCCATAAAACAAGCAGTTAAAACGTAAAGCTTGTGGGATGTGGCTGGAGTGACAAGGATACCTCACAAATTAATGTGATTGGGTAAGCATTAGCTATGCCATGCTGATGAGGCCTAAAAAGGCCGAAACAGCTGTCCATGGCTGTTAATGCTTGGGCTCAATCTTTTCTTTGGTAGATTTAAGGGGTAATGCCCGCTACCATGTGGCCTTAGTGCCTTTAGAGTGGCTTCAGCTTACCCAATCACATTAATTTGTGAGGTATCCTTGTCACTCCAGCCACATCCCACAGGCTTTACGTTTTTCTCAACAGGAAAACCTGATACCTTCCTTTTCTGAGTATCTATCGATTGCAGTATGTTTCTTCCTGTTCATCAATTTTATCATCCACAATCGACCACCATAACCTAATAATAATAATCTTTATTTGCTTTTATCAATGTATACATTTTTTTAATTACAATCTACAAAATTTACCTCGCCCGCAAGAACATGAAAAGGGTCCCTAACTCTAAAAGTTCCATGTCGCGTTCTCTATACCGTATCGGCAGTGAACGGCGACCGGCGTGATGGGCATGTTTGTGTAGGGTGCTCGGCGCACGGATATCGAGTCTAGAACAAAATTCCAGTATGAATAGGCGAAAGGAATTTAACAGGTTTCAATAACCTGAAAGTAATCGAATTTGGGGCGACAGTTATACTGCAGGAATTCCTCAGAGCCTCCTACTGCGCACCAAGTATAATCCAATTAGTGAAGGAGGAGAACCCAGGAAAAGTCGACCACGTAGCACCCCCACTACACAAAAGGTTTGACCCCAGATTATGTTGGCCTGATACCCATAGAACATTGCTAGGTTAGTCAAACTCACAAATTGTGGGGTCAGTGGTTTGTTACACGTTGATTTTTAGAGGGGTGGGGGTGCTTTTGATACGACTAACATAACCATGCTTAGAAACGTTTTCAGCAATATCTCCGGAACTACTCAACCAAATAACATGAAATTTGAAGGGGAGATGTAACTTCGGTTTTTGTTAAATAGTGAGGAATTTGATAAAAATGAAGGTTTATCTCAAAAATTGTAGTTATACTGAAAGGAAATATTCGGTTTAGATACAACTTTGAAGTTTTATCTCTAAAGTGCAAAATAGAGGCACAGAAGAATATAGATGGTAATTGTTGTTATCAGCAAAATCAATGCAAGAAGTGGTAAGCATTGTCTTAACATGAAAGCGGCAATTTCTTAAGAACCACTTGTTTTTTGTGGGTTTAAGATGCGAAGATGTTTAAAATTTATGACCTGACCAATTTGCAATCGTCATCAAGTATGCTTGTGTCTCCTTAGCAACGGTTGCTAAGGAGCAAAGGAAAATAAACAAAGCAGGTAAGTTCATTCTGGAAATAAATTATATCTACTCTCGGCTCAAAAATGCACAAGATGGCACTTGAAGGTTTTATCTCGCCTCACTCTCGCACCTAAAGATGTCAACAGTGTTACAATTTTGCGAATTGTGCAACACAGATTGGCTTACAACCTACAATTCGTCAGGGGAAAGGATTTAGTACTGGTGAAAAGTCATCTCTGTCTAAAGTAGAAGGGATAGATTGGTCGTTGTGCCTATTTTGACAAAAGGTTAAGCAAAAAGGATTAAAGACCTTCATTAATGTGACGATGTTTGATGCTTCAAAACCACTTTTAGATGCAGCTCAAGCAAGGTCTGACCAGCAAATGATAATAAACATTACTGGTGTGGACCTAATTAAAGAGAAAGCCAATGTTCTGTTCCACGCAGCTCAGATTATAAAGAATGACATAAAAAATTGAAGGGCATTTCTATCCACCCATTATCTGTCAATGATATCTCGTGGTAAAGAAGTAGGCAACTTGTACCAGAAAGCCTTCACAACTTTGTTTCAGGTATTATCTCCAAGCCAGACAAACAATGTGACCCACAAAATTTCCCCAGTAATTCTAAGAAGAAGAAGAAAGGCGAATTGTTATGCTAGGTGAAGATCTGATTGACGCGGCTAATCACAGTAGAGTGAAGACGCCAAAAAATGTTGGGCTCTCTATCATATCACAGGCTCTAAGGAAGTTGTAACTGTTCTAAATAAAATGGGACAATGCTCCTCCTATGATGAAATGGAGATTGTAATCACTGCCTGGGCAGGAGAAATCAGAACAAATTCTGAAGAAATTGGTGTTGTGGTTCCCTCCAACATCTTGACAGGAGTCTTTATCCAGTTTACAGCCGACAATAATGACCTAAATGAAGACGGCAATGACGGCAAGCAAACAAAGCATGCGACAACCCTGGTGCCTAACAAAGGGAGCAGTTTGGCTGTAATCCACCTCCCAAAGGTCCACACAGACCATTCTACAAAACATAGATCGTTAAACCAGCCTGTACAGAGTCAGATCATACAAGAATGTAGTGTAACTGGTAAGCGGCCAGCTGTAACATCTTTCTTGGATAAAACTCAAAAGGAGTACTTTGTGTCACAAATGGAGGCCGAGAATGTGTCGATCAAAGAGAATTGGCTTGGTTTCTTCTCAGGCTGTACCAGAGAGATGTTCTTACGGCTGAGAGTAGCAATGATGGGTATAGACAGTATCTAGTTGGAGACCTTTCAATGCTGAAATGTCATTTTTTTATGGTACCACACACGACGACTGGTGCAACAGAATACAGCACCATCTACACAATCCTTAAAAATGTCCAAGATATGACAGAGGAGAACAGGGTTCCTTGAACAGGGTTCTGGTGTTGTCACATTTGATCTCGCTATATATTCCAAGGGAAAGGAAATTCAGTAAACATACCCAGAGGAGTTTGAGAACCTTGTGATTTGCAAGGGAGGATTCCATATAGCCTTGGACTTTCTAACTGTGATAGGCAAGAAATCCCAAGAGATGTGAGAATGAATATATGAAAATCATATATTTGAACTGCGGATTAAAGAATGAATATGTGAGTGATCATCACAGTTATGAACACTACTTAATGAGCAGAAGTGAAGATAAACCCTGAAAAAAATACAATCTTGTTCAGGATTCGATACCAGTGCACTGCTCTACCAACTGAGCTAACAAGCCTATTGGGAGCTGGTCATTTTTTTGGTTCGTGATATACCCGTGAGTGATATTACATAGTTATTATATCCCTTAGCTTTTGACCGCGCACCATTCAAAAGCATAATCGCGGCAAAAACCTCTCTGAATTTAATTGCTCAAATGAAGAGCCTGTAATGCAGCTAAAGATATACCTCATGAAGACCTTCCTACTGCTATGTGAATTGAGATTGCTAAGAGGAGGCTAAAGCCAGGCGAGAAGTTAGTATTAGCAGGATGCTTTAAAGATAGTAAGGAACAGTTTTAGTCTTAAGAACTGGAGAATGTCCCATCCACCATATGAAATCTGATCATACGATCATACGAAAATACTTCTCCATGCTGTTGACTGCTCTGGAGATCATCTGCGCACCGTAGTTCAATCTCCTGACACCAAATTTGCCGTCTTTTGTATTGCATGCATATCACCATATGAGATCCGTTCAGCTATGATTTCGCATTGGGACAAAGGACAAGCTTCGATTTCTTCCAATACATTGTCTGACAGAGAAGCTCAGGGAAGACCTCTGTAAGCTCCTTCCAGCCTTCCATGCCCTCACAGGATGTGATACCACAAGTGGCCTTTATCATATTGGAAAACGGAAGGCATGGAAGGCTCCGATGAAGAACAAGAATTCATACATACTCTCGTATATCTGGCCTACGATAGCAAGTTCCTCCACAACCAGAGGCTGCCAGATGTACTGAAGCATTCTTAAGTTCACTATACGCTCCCCCAACAAGAGCAGGAACAGCAGCAGATAATGTTAGGTATGATGATATCATTAGTTACATTTATTTGTCTGCATCTTTGGTCATTTGTATGTTAAGATCAATAATTTCGTACGACCCTAATGAATATGCGACTCTATAGTGGGAGATTAACAAATTTTAAAATAGATACTGGGTGTTCTGACAGAAGGAACAGAGGAATGACGTTCTTCCCCCTACATCTGATAGCATTAGACTTTACACCACGCGTGCTAATTACCAGGCAATAGTTTGGAAGGGGTCCCTTCAAGCATTCTAGGACTTGCAACCACCACTGGAAGATGGCTGTCCGAGGCCTGTTTTTTGTCACAAGATGCAGCTCCTGAAGGGTTAGGAGAGCTCACAGTTAGCAAATTCCAGAAGTTGGCATGCAAGTCTGTTTCCTGTGTATGTAAAATGAGAGACTTGTCGTCCACAGAAGCTTAAGGGTACATGGCCGAGAATCCACATACAATGCAAA
Source organism: Pachyseris speciosa (assembly GCA_016490735.1). Lineage (NCBI taxonomy): Eukaryota > Metazoa > Cnidaria > Anthozoa > Scleractinia > Pachyseridae > Pachyseris > Pachyseris speciosa. The sequence continues at coordinate 789,089 of JAEMWC010000317.1, forward strand.
CTGTATCAGTTAAGCCCAGGCCAAACGGACTCGCAAGTTGTCGCAAGTAACCGCAAGCAGAACTTACGGAGAGACTTGCGCTGGGTGGCCAAACGGCCTCGCAAGTTTCCTCAGAAGTACACGAAAGTTACTAAAAAAAGAAAACCCATTTCAATGGCTACTAGGTTGCTATAACATCGAATGGATGTCACTTAACTTGCGTTGACTTGAGTTGGGTGGCTAAACGGTGAAAAGCTTGTGTCGACTTGCATGAAAATTTGATCTCGACCAAAATGAGCGCAAGTCCTCGCAAGTCAACGCAAGTGCACGCAAGCCATGGCCAAACGGAGTCGCAGATAGACCCAAGTGTTTAACTTGCGTCTACTTGCAAGTCCATTTGGCCTGGGATTTAGATGATGTTAGTTACGATGACGAATAAGCTGTGGATTGCATGGGCACATTTTGTAAAACATGACTGTGTTTTGCATCTTTTGGTCTTTGCAATCAAAGTATGCATCAATTTGTGAGGCCATGGCACCCAGAGTGTTGGCAAAAGATGAGAAAAACGATAAGAGCCCTTTGTTCTCAGTAAAGCAATTATGAAAATTCCTGATTCACGTTTCCAGATCAATTATTGTCACGGGAACCTACTCCACAGGGTTGGTAAAATGTTGTTTATCTGTTGCTGTTTATTGTTTCAGTTACTCAAGGCCAAATTGAGTCCACTGTTTACCATAAAAGCATCCGATACCAACACCTCCCCTCACGAATTGTAGGTTGCAAGCCACTCTGAGTTCCACATTTCGCGGAATTGTAACACTGTTGACATCTTTCGGTGCGAGAGTGAGACGAGATAAAACCTTTAAGTGCCATCTTGCGCATTTTTGAGCCGAGAGGAGACATAATGTATTCCCTGACGTGAACTTACCTGCGTTGTTTATTTTACTTTGCTCCTTAGTAACCGTTGCTAAGGGGACACAAGCATACTTGATGACGATTGCAAATTGGTCAGGTCATAAATTTTAAATATCTTTGAATCTTCAACCTACAAAAGACAAGTTGTTCTCAAGAAATCAACGCTTTCGTGTCAAGACTGCATATCACTTCTTGCATTGATTCTGCTGGTAACAACAATCACCATCTATATTGTTCTGTGCCTCTATTTTGCACTTTAGAGATAAAACTTCAAAGTTGTATCTAAACCGAATATTTCCTTTCAGTATAACTACAATTTTTGGCATAAAACCTTCATTTTTATGAAATTCGTCACTATTCAACAAAGACAAGCGTTTTTCACTATCCCTTGGAAACCGTTGCCATGGTAACGGTGTTTGCAACATTGATAGTTGCAAACGATTTATATACCGAAGTTACATCTCCCCTTCAAATTTCATGTTATTTGGTTGAGTAGTTCCGGAGATATTGCTGAAAACGTTTCTAAGCATGGTTATGTTAGTGGCATCAAAAGCACCCCCACCCCCTCTAAAAATCAACGTGTAACAAACCACTGACCCCACAATTTGTGAGTTTGACTGACCTAGCAATGTTCTATGGGTATCAGGCCAACATAATCTGGGGTCAAACCTTTTGTGTAGTGGGGTTGCTACGTAACGCATTTTTTAGGCCCCTTTTGGGAATCTCCTCCTCGAATAAATCACAAGTCGTCAATTGATTGGAGGTTCGAGCAGTTACTGATCACTCGTCATTTTCAAATCTTCCATTCAAAATGGCGGTCGCGGTTTCACCGGACAAATGACAGGCTCACGATGAATCCTACAGTGAATTCCCGTCTGGTCCAAGTCGAGTTCGCAGACTGTCCAACCTTCGGGGTATGAAAAATCGGGAGGATTTTTCTAGCTCCGAAGGCTTGAGCCGCTAGGGTGGTCTGGGGGCATGCTCCCCAGACAATTTTGAAATTTTAAGGCTCAGAAACACCATTAATAAAAGACTGTCTCTACCTAATTCTAAGTTTTTTCTAGGTACTTCCATTAACTTCCCTTTACGTATTGAATCAATAATTTTTATGTGTTGAGACAGCCTATTTAGCATGTGTTTTGCCTTAAACATCTCAATAGCTAATCTACGTTTGTAAATATAACCAAGACTTTGCCAGTGAACACGCTGTAATGTAATGCATGTTGGTCGGGATTCGGGATTTTCAATCAAAATCAACGAAATCGGGATGGACAGTTCGCCCTGGGCGAGCGTAACATCTTACCCACCTCATGATAAAAATATGCTAAAAGAAACATAAAGAGGAGGAATGGAATTTTATTTACAAACATACTGAACCTGAACGATGAAAAGCTACGGATAAAAGGCCATGTCTACCAATTCTTAACCGTAGACATTTTAACACATTTATGACGGTATCTCTTGGGAGGCTTTACTTCTTAATGAAACTCGAATAGCAACGAGACACTAAACTTGTCGACTAAACACACAAGAGCAGGGAAATATCACACAAGTAAACCAAGGGGTATGGCCTGGTGCGACTATACCGGAGTTTCCGAGATTCTCCAGCACTGTTACATTTCTTAGCATTTACATCTTTCTTTACAAGAGTCATATTTCAGTCTACTTATTTCTTCCTACAAGCGTTGAAACAGTCAAGTATAGACAGCTATCGTGTAAAGTGATCTGCCTCCAACTACTTCAACCTACAGTTTCGCTGGACTTTCTGGATAGTGGTGAGGAGGAAACCTGGCGCGAAAGGGCCGAGGAGGAATAGGGAGGAGCCTCACTCCTCTCTTATTGCTCCAGCCTCGCCTGTGTCGATGGTTCGCCCTCTTGATCATTCAGAAAGTGACTTCCAACAGTCTACGGTTTCTCAGACGGAAAAGACTAATGCTGTGTGGAAACTTAAAGCTCCGGACAAAAATGTCGCTAGAACCTTGACGGTATATTTTCTTTGAAAATCTCTTTTTGCACTAAAAAGGGACGGGAGACTTGCTTTGCCACGTATCGAATAAGCCTTTCAAAGCTGGATTTTTTGGCTTAAAAGTCATTTAAGAACCTGGAGATCCTCAGTTTAGTCATGGCATAAGCATTTATGATGGTTGCTCCACTGAAGAATGGTCCTGTCTATGTCTTGAAACCCAGTCTTCACCTGCAGGTAGAAAAAGCGGGCAAAGATCAATCAATCAGTCATTCAGTCGAACGGTCGGTCAGTCAGTCATACGGTTGGTCGGTCAGTCAGATGGTCGTTCGGTCAGTGAGTCAGACGGTTGGTCGATCAGTCAGTCAAACGGTTATGCTCGATTTCCGCCGCTCCGGGTTATTTCCCAAAACAGTGGCTAGTAATTGAGACTATCAAACGGTCGGACGGTCAGTCAGACGGTAGGTCGGTTGGTCAGTCGGTCGGTCGGTCAGTCAGACGGTCGGTCGGTCGGTCAGACGGTAGGTCGGTCGGTCAGTCGGTCGGTCGGTCAGTCAGACGGTAGGTCGGTCGGTCAGTTGGTCAGTCAGTTAGTAAGGAATTAGTCAATCACAGAATCGGTTCGTCAGTCGATCAGCCAGTAAGGTAGTCAATCAGTCAGTCGTTCATTCGTTCAGACCGTCAGTCAAACAGAACAGTGGACCAAAATTAATTTAAAAAAATCCTGTTCAAGGAGACGTTCAACAGTTACTATTGGGACTCGTGCTCAATAAGTTGCATCTAGTATAGAATATATTTATAATATAGCTCGTGCATCTTTTCATTGAAATCGAGCGTGAGAGTACAAAGCACGCGGATGACGCCATTTGTCTGCGCGTGCAGTTTCAAAATCATTACAAATCTGGCATTTTTCACAATTCAAAAAATAAACTTCTTGATTGAAATAGTACAGTCACAATTTAGAACTGGCAACACGAATTCTAAGTGCTGCTTGTTTTAACTGAACAGTTTTAACCGCTCGTTAAAAATAATTTTTACAACACTGAAGACACAGTGTTGACGCAACATGTACGATCACTGACGCTATTCCGCGCGCGCAAGCTGAGAATAAAATTTTCTCAGTGTTCTCACAAATTTAAACGAATTTAGCTACAAATGTGGGAAAAACTATATTATAAAACAAATAAAAAAGCCTTAACCGTGCCTTCGGCTCGTGCTTCTTGCTACTTCTTTCGTGCTCTCGTCACTTCCTTGCGTGCCTTATAACAGAACAAAGCACGGTTATGGCTTTTTTATTTGTTAATTAAATTCTTAATTACAGAATACTGAACCAGGGGTGGGGGGGCACTTCCTAGTAATAGGCTAAATGGGATGTGCCGCTGGATGGGTCGCATTTTCACGACTGGATTGACTATAATGGGGTTGCATTTTCAATAGAGTTACTAGAATGGGTTCGCACATTTTCGGCATTTTGGAGGTAAATGTACCAGACTGTTTGTAATGCAGGTGAAAAGTAAAGTGTTCTACATTCAGTTTAACAAATGTGTCAGTTCATTTTAGGATGACCTACTTTAAAAGACTTTACAAGGTAGATGCATAAACAGAAAGTGACTAAAATGGGATCACGAAAATTACATTTGCCCAAAAGTGACTAAGATGGGGTCTATATTTGGCCACAGATTAGACTATAATGGGGTAGGGGTTCTGAGAGGCCAGCGGCACATACCCAGCAAACATTTACCCAAGTACCTCCCCCCCCTCCGGGATACTGAATTAGACCCTCAGGCTTCGCTGAAAATGGACGGAGGAAAAAAAGTGTTACAAGAGCAAATGAACAGTTTCTCTTGGTGTTTCCTAAAATGATAATCGAACCGTTCAATTCGTGGTGTTCCTTTGCCGTTTGAAGGTGTCTTTCATTTATTGCAGTGTTGTATCGTCGTTTCTTGGGAATATTTCAAAGTGTTGTAATCTTCATTTTCTCAACATTTCAATATATTTCCGCTGTTTCATTTTGGCATCTTGGATGACTATCAATTCACATTGTTGTTCAATCCTTGGTCCATATTTTCCAGGTGACCTGCTATCAAACCGGAAGAGCAGCAATGAAGCGACAAAAACATCACACCGCAAAATGCCAAACCAGATCATCGGAACCAAAAAAGGTCGGCTGGGGTCTGGTAATTGCTACTTACCTTGACATTGTCGGCTGCAGTAAAATTTTGTGCCCTTCCCTTTGCACCTGGTAAAAATATACAACGATGGAATCAAACACTCGAATAAGCCTCAAATAAAATTTCGACTGGATAAAGATGGCTTTGAGCTCAGAACCCCTAGGACAATGGCTTAAACGGCACTTATGAATTTGCATAAAATTTGAGTTGTCTTTTAATACAACAACTGCTGAAGAGACAAAGTGTCTGCAATATTCTTCATACCTTTCACATTTCTTATACACCCCGGGTGCTTTCTCAACTTTTTTGCAGTTTGCACATTGTCGTCGCTTTATGGCGTGAATCTGGCTCTCTGCATAGTCCTTAAAAATCACTTCATGGAGTCGGCTGCCTTCAATACGTTCTTCCTCTTTCTTCCTGCACCTTTCTTCATACTCCTGATTAGGATGCGGCTTGCCCAGGTGAAAATCTTCTCGCAGTCTTCTATACGACCCGTCTTTAGACCGCTTATACACCTCCATGTATTCAATAGGAGACGGCCCCGCTCGGTCCGTCAACACAGACTGGATCCCTCGTATTACTTTGGTGTGCCAGTTATCTTCTTCCTCGTCATCGTCGTCATCATCAGAGCTACTTGGCTTTCCGCCTTGCGGGGAACCAACAGTTGCTACGGCAACCATTTTGTTGCTAGACGCAGTGGATTCACTTGACACGGGTTTGTCATCAGTTTGGGTGACAGCTGTCGTGGTTTGCTCGGGTTCCGTTTTAGTAGACTTTGATTTCGATTTTAATAGAGCTGATATTGGTATTGCTGTCAAAGAAGTAACTCCAAGTTCATCAAGCTTCCCAGCTTCTAGCCAACGCCTCAAATAGCGGCAAACAGATCCGCCAAATTTCACGTAAAGAGGTAACACACACATGGCCTGTGAAACACAAAGAGGGTTCATCGTTACCAGATACTTAAATCTTCATAAAGCAAGGAACAACATTTTTTTCTTTATATCAGCTTCAAATTCCTTGTGATTGTGAACTCGCGCTATGTTTTTAAATATTTCGACCGACTTGATTAAATAGAATAATTCCTTGGTTTCACACAATATACATCTACAACAGAAAACTACTCATTTTTTCTCACCAACAGAACTTCATATTGTTGAGTTTATTAAAGTCACATGTCATTCCAATGTGAAATGGTTCAAATTACGTACTTTTAAGGCGGCATCTTGTTCCGTTGGTTGTCCAAACAGTCGCCGAAACACGTCTCTACAAACGAAAGAAAAAATTACCTTTATGACGACCAGCACTTTATGACAACCAGCTGTAAAAATCTTGAGCAAAAATTCATCTTTCAAAGCGGCACCCTAAAGCCCCACGATATCAAAGTACCGCATTGTGCAAATATTTTGGACTATTTTTGCTTCCTCTTAATCTGTTTTTAGCGCCTACAATAACGTCTTTACAAAGACGCAGAGCAAAGCCATGCCCGCAACATAGAATATGGTGTAGAGGGAAGAAAATCACCACACTCGCTTTACTACTAGGTGCGAAATGTTGCCCCCCAAAAAGGTGTCAGATAGTAAAATAGTGTAGTCTACGTGTATGGCAATGATACCCTGCAAGCAAAGTTCCTTTCAATCTTCCTAGAAAAATCAAGGGGGAACTCTACTCGCAGGGTACAGCGGTGATGACCAAAGTGAAAGACTTGCTTAATAGGGCACAAAAATTTTACTCACTAGTAAGAATATACAAATTTGGCATATTTACAAAACGAAAATATCAAGCAAAATTCTTTAAATGTCGGTTCAGTGTTTGCTATATGAATTGAGGGCCTGACACAACCTTTCAGTTCAGAATCTTTTAGTTTACCCGTAAATTAATTTTCAAATTCTGAAAATTTAGGGATTCACATTCCTATGTCACATTTCCAAGCAGTTAGAGGAATCTTACTAGCAACCACTGGCTGTCTAATCAAAAAAAAAATGCATTTTTCTGTGTTAATAAAAAAATTGGAAATGGCTATTATTTTTAACAAGGCCTTTTAATAAGGAACAAATTCTATCTACAGCAACAATCAAACAATTAGGCGTTCCTGTTGTAATTACAGTATATAAAACAACAGACCTTGTGTCCTTGTGAATGAATGGATCTTTGGCTGAAATAATAATAGCTAACATCAATATAAAGTACAGCTGAAATATTAAAATGTTATTTGACAAGAAAAAGGGTGCACATGATCATGTGGCCTCAGAAAGTAAAATGTCTTTCAATACACATTTATTTGGCATACAGACTGGTTGTCATGCCAGTATAGTGTAAATATTAACACTTAGTTTATGATTTGAAGGTCTGAAATATTATTCAGTAGTTTGCCTGAAACTGAACCAACTGAAGTGACACATGATTTTCTTTGAAAGTCCAAATAAAAGGAACATGCAACCATGCATCTGATCCTTTGATTTTGTTTCTCGAGTTTTTGGAAATTTTTGGGTACCTGAGAGTAACAGCTACCCAAATTTGCGGCCCCTTGGGACTGCTATTTCCGAAAGTAAAAGGGGGTGCTACTTTCAGAACTCTATGGAAAATCATTTCCTGTGCATACCATAGGAGGAAGAGCCAACATGCTGTATTAAGCTTCTGTTCTGAGCCAGGCAAACAGCATCCATGACTAAACACTTGGCTTTGCTGACTTTGCCTGAAAGAACAACATGCCACAATGTTAAACAACTCATTACCACCAAACCACTACAAAGCAAATTTTATTCTCTGTCCTTTTTATTCTTCTTTATAGTCGTTCAAAGGAGTTTCTTATTTCCCTTCCCTTCTTTCTTTTCTCTTTTGCTTTTTTTGGGGGGGGGGGGGGGGGGGGACAGGGAGGTAAGCATTAACATAGAGATGTTTGGATCAGCAAATTGGGGAAGTTTTTTTTGTTACCCATTTATTCATTTTTTTCCCTTGGGGGAAGGAGGGAAGAGGAGGGAGTGTATTTTCTGAAAGGCTCAGACAGAAACCAAAGGAAGTTTGGAATTTATGTGATCAAATTATCATAAAATTTGGGAAACTTTAGCCTTGAATTTCTTCAAGAATATTATTAATGGTTGAAGAGGGTATACAAACACCTCAAAGCCAGTTAAAAAGTTTTCAGCTGTGTCTCATTTTTTCACCCACTTTTCAGTGTTTGGATATCTGATGAAATACGTGTACTCTTCATCTTGTGATCTATGATCATCTATGATCGTGGAAAGAGAATATTACTTACACAAAAGTTAACTTAAATAACAGCTCAGCATACTGTATGTTTAACCTTACCATAAACAAAATGTTCCGACAAATATCGCATAACATCATCGACAAATGTGAGTATGTTGTCACTCTGAACAATAAAATAAAAACAACAATAACAACAACAAAACTTTTTAAATAACATGAAGTAACTGTAATAACTGATAATAATTAGAGTACAGATAAGAATGATAATTATAACTTTTGTTTACAAATAGAAGAACTAAATACTGAGAGAAGGGTAAGTTGATTTTACCCTACAAAATTTTACACAATCATGTAAAATGTTACATGATTTCTGTACAACCCCGTGATTAAAGAACAATACTTAAGGGTTTACACCATCCAGGAACATGATAATAGTAGTTACAGTATTGTTTCTTGCTTTAGGACTTGAAGAATTTGAAGAATAACCGATGATATTTGGCATAAAGACTAAATGTACTGTATGTAAAGGAAGTGTAAATGGTTTCGTTTGCTTGCAGGCAAGCATATTGGATTACATTGGTTGTTTGAAGTCCTAGCAAAGCTTGATAGAGAGGTTAGTGGTGATTTAGAGGTCCTGGATCAATGATATTTGGCTCCAAGTTAAAAAAGCTTGGAAAACTTAGGTTCACCTCCTCAAAAGGGGGTAGGGGGGAGGGGTCGTGCGCATGTTTCATGGACATCAAAAAGTAAAATAATGCATTAAAATACCATGTTCACATTTCACGAAAATTATGAAGCAAAAAAAATCACAATTCACTGATTTTATGTCATATTTCCACTAGTCATGAAAACTTTAAAATACTTAAAGTGCATATGAAACGAAAATTTTCATTAGCTTGTTTGAAAGAGCTTTCAAAATGATGAACGGCATTTATTTTATTGTGATAGCACTCTTGGTTGCCGAGTTATTCAAGATTTTGATTTATGCAAATTAGAGGACTTGTGGCGTCACAAGGTGGACACAAAACAAAGTAAAATCACAAAATATGGAATATCTGTGCAAATACTAAGTCTACAGGGTTGAAATTTTGCAGGGTGGATGTGCTGCCAGAACTACACATTGTGATAGTGGTGATGATGTCACCATAGCAACATACTCGTTACCAGACCTCTACCTTTCCAAAGGATAAAATCAGAGTTTCCCTCCCCAAGAAGTGCTATTTGCTCTTGATGTTCATTCAGTGGGTGCGAGCAAATATGGACATTACACAGCACAAGTATAAGAAAGTGTGTTAGACTCTGGAGCAATAAATAAGGCATTTCTCATTGGGAAGGTAGACGTCTGGTAACAACACCACAACTGGGTGGGAAAAAGATCTTCAACAACTATCTATGACACTTCAACGCAACTCCTTTCCTAGCCATCTCATAGATAAGATCATTAAGGGGTATAAAAACAAATTGTCTTCTAGACCAACTCAAAACAACTCTTCTACCACTACAGGTATTCGATACTTCAAACTGCCATTTGTGGGTGATTTCTCTACCGTCGCTCGCAAAAAACTAAAACGCTTGTTAAACGTTTATTGCAAAGATATAGACATCAGAATTGTTTTTTCTTCTTCCAAAATCAAGAATTTTTTCAGTTTCAAAGATCCTATTCCAGATGCGTTAAAATCTCTGGTTGTGTATCAATTTACTTGTGCGGGATGTAACTCCCCTTACATTGGCGAGACGTCACGCCACTTTACAACCAGGGTAAAAGAGCATCTCTCAACTGACAAAAATTCTCATGTTTTGAAACACCTGAACGGTTCACTTAGTTGTAAATGCAAATGCTCGGTTGACTGCTTCAAGATTATAGATTCAGCTAAAACTAGACATTGTCTTAAGCTCAAAGAAGCGATCTACATCAGCCGCTTAAAACCAGAACTAAATGCGCAATTACAACACAACAATGATTTTTGCTTCTTGTGACTCGATTACGTAATTCACACTCATGCATTTGCACGTGCATAATTGTAACTGTATTTTAAATTCAAATTGCTAACGTACTCAAATTGTAAACGTACTTATAAACACTGGAAAAGGAAACAACACATTAAACTGATGATGGCATGAGTCATGCTGAAACATGTCTTTAAAAAGTTGTATCATGAGCTTGAAATTTCTGTTAATACATTTCAAGTTATTGTAAAATCTTTGTGAACTCAAACTCATGAGATCAAACTACAGTCCATCCATTATGATGGACACAAGTAAAAATTTTAAGTCTGATTTAGACAGAAAGCTGAATCCTTGATTAAAAATTTGAACCAAATTTCTTGATATGGTCACTAAACTGCAAATAGGAAAGACCACAGTGTATTTGCTATTTTCCTTATTTATTCAATTTTCAGCAATAGAATTCAGATCAGTCTTTTCTCAAACAAAGCTTATGAATATGATTAGTTGATTATAATGACTGAAAAAAAAAGTTGGGGGCCCATGGTTGTTAGTGAGCTGTAGCCATTTTTCAACCAACAGAGCTCAATTTCAAGGGAAGTGTGCCATGTTTTCAATGTGTGCGTGCACAAGTGCACGCTAAATATTGCCATAAATTATGTGCAGTAAAGATGTGCGATGCAAATGTTAGGAATCACCTTAATCCTGTATCATGAAATAACCCCTTTCATCCCCTCTCCTCAGCTATGTTGTTAAAATACCCAACTGGTTTGGCCCCTGCAAAATGGAACTACATGCAGTGTTTCCCCAGGATTTTGGGAAAGCCAGAGGGCATTCTGACGGAAATTTTCAACTGTGTCTGAAGGAATCCTAATCTAGCATTATTAACACCCTTATGTCTCTTTTCCAGGGTAAAAAAGGAACTTAATTTGCTTTGTGAAGCTTTTCGTTTCTGTTCAGAGCATCCTGAATTCGTCGAAGCCGCCTTTCCATGGAAGCGGAAATTTAGTTTAGTATTCCGTGTAATATCCCTTAAAGTGCCCTTGAATTTATGGCAAATTGAAAGATGGCTGCTGTTTAATGAAAGGAGTGGACAACAGGTTTCATGGAAGAGTAAATCCGAGCTTAAATCTTATCAATTGCGAGAAAACACAATAAAGAAACACTAGGCAATGATTCAATATTTTTACTGAGTGGTTTTTTCTTTACTTATGGACAGGATCCCAGTTCCAGATCTTAAACTATGTAAGGTTTCTTCACTTTTAAACCATGCAGCAACGATTTGGGGGGGGGGGGGGGAACACTGACATCAGTACCATTTCCAATATTTGATGTTAATGATTGTTTCATTAAACTAGAAACACCTCTCATAAGTAGAGGATAAGTTAGTCAAAACCACACACAACAGCAATAATTAAAAAGCAAATATAAATGACAAATACCACCACCACCACACCAACAACAGTAATTTAGCAGTAGTAATAATATCAGCATAAAAAATAACCTTGAACCAAATTTCTCATGCATGTGATAGACCAGCCTCCACGCCAAATTCACCCTGTTTGGAGTAAGTCAGTTAGTTCGTAGATATAAATGAACTATGATACATACTATACCTTGATAGGAAAGACTTTCATACAGCCATGGTTTACTGAAAACTCCCTAAAAGTATCGACAAACTTCTGTTTTTGTTGTTCAGTCTACAATTTAAAAGAGGACAAACAATAATAATACTGTCATTAAGCTTTAAAAGAGCTGGCTCTGAAATGAAAATTGTTGTTTTATACTAAATAAAGTCACTCAGGGATATTGCTGCTATAGGGAAGTGAGATGAGGCCACCTCCCTAGCTCTTTAATGCTGTCTTTACCCATTTTCAGGTGTAAACATTTTCAGGTGTAAGCAACTACCGGTAGTTACAGCCCTGTATCTTCCCTTCTAGCAGAGGCTTCTTTTCCTTGTATTCAATATGCTGGAGAAAAGAGACCTCTGCCATAGGTCAAAATGGTCTGTGTTGAGCATGCGTCGCGGTTTCTTAGCGACCAAACCATCACGTGATGTTTTTAGCACGTGATCAAATGACAAACAATACATGGAGCATGCATTTTAAAACCTCCGTCCACGAACTCGGACGGCGGCTTAATCAAAGACCATTTCGACCCATGGCAGAGGTCTCTTTTCTCCAGCACGCTGAATACAAGGAAAAGAGGCCTCTGCTAGCAGGGAACCCAGGGATCATGTCTGACATAGTTCTCATCCATAAAGTGGATTGGATCAGCAATGATGACAATGGGGATCTGCTTTTTTATTGGTGCTAACTATCTGATCTGATTATTTTTTTTCATACACTTTAGTCACTGGTAGCAAATTAGTAACAGCCTCCTTTTTTTGCTTGTCAGGTTGATCAAAATGAAATGAAGTTAACTCCATCAATAATGGCCATACATTTAGCCTGAGATGAAAACAGTATGCATAGCTCTTGCAGATTGCACGACTTCCTCATTAGAACTGACCCATACTGTAGATCTGAAACAGTTGCCAAGAATAACTGTTGTTAGATATTAGTAAAATATATAGATAATTAATGGAAGGGCTCATTGGAAATAGGGTGTAACTGAAGATTTTCCCTTAGAATTCAAATTATCACTTTTGAAACGTACGCTAAAGTGTCTTTAAGCTTAAGCTTATATCAGTTATATTTCGCACGTCTGATCTGAGTTGCTAACCATATTTATTTTTTGTGCAAAAAATATATGTCCATACCTGGTCTTCCAATAAACCTTTGAACGCCCCTTGTGCTTCTGGAAAAATTCGTAATCCTGGGGAGTGATATCTTGATCAAAAAGCTCGAAATCCGTGGTACTGAAAACTACACTTCTCATTTTGATGCCTTTGAAGAGCAACTTACGATTCAGCAAGTACGTCATGCCAGTCTTCATGAAGTGTGACATGACAACATTCGAGATAGGGCACAGGACAACCACCTTTTATGAACTGAACTGAACTGAACTGATTAAACCCAGTTCAGTTCAGTTCAGTTCAGTTCTCCAATTAGCCTTATCTTAACCAAAAGAAAGAGCTTCGTCAAGTACTTAGCGAAAGCCTACGTTTTCTTCTCTGGACGGAATGCACTTCGTTAAACTGGGTTGCAGTTACATCCAGCTCAAGATTTGACTTGTTAACAATTAGATTATGAACTCGAGATTTCTATCGCGTGATAGCTGATGAGGGGCATCCCGAATCAGCTATAACGCATAGAAATCGAGAGCGAATAATCTAATTGTTTTAGCATAAATCTACTAGTCGTTCAAAACTAAACAAGTAAATTATCTAAATCCGCCTCGCAGACACTTCGAAACTGCGAATTTCTTGAGTAGCGTAGCCAATCAGACAACGGCATTCTTGATAGAACGCTAGTAGATTTATATTAGTACCTGGTATTGAGCCCCAAAGTCTGTCTCTCTACCCGAGAACAATTAATGCCTGGAACTCTCTGTCAGATAAGACCAAATAACACAGTGTTTGGGTACTAGAACCACATAAAAACCTGGGCACGCTTTTCAGCAAATGCACTTGCACTTGATACAAATTTTATGGGTACACGAGCAAATTAAAATAGTCACAAAAAACTTGCCTCAGTAAATTTGCTCCTGTACAACCCTTAGCTCCTTTCGTGATTACAGCCTTGTGTTAATTATCTCCGTACACGTACAACTCTAAGCAATCTCTTACCTCGAGTCTTAGTTCCTCACTGCGGACGCTTGAAGAAACGAGCGACTCTTAATCTCGTTCCCAGAGGCTGTGATCTTTTTGTTCAGCACCAAGGACCGCTAACGATTCTGCTGAATAAGCAGGGGCGTAACGTGATATTTTGAAGGTGTAGGCAAGAGGAAAATTTCTAGCGCCGGTGGAGCTCCAAACTAGGGGGTATGGGGACATGCTCCTCCTGAAAATTTTGAAGTTTAGGTCTCGGAAATGCCATTTCCAACTATGTTCAAGGTAGAGACATTTCAATAAATGAATGCGAGGGGAAAATGCAGTAGTTAGTTGGTTATTTTAACCATCTCTAGAGTTTTCGGCAAGCTACAAAAAACAACAAACAAACTGCAAAAAACAAAAAACAACGGTGTAAACAGGGGATTTACAAGTAAAAGGAAAGAGGTCTTCAGAAGGGCAAACTCTGTTACAACATCGTCAATGTCAACGTCCTTGTGCTCGGTGAATTTGCAGAATTACCTGCTAAACAGCTAAATCTCCGCCTGTCATGGTACTTCGTACAGGAGTTTTCAGTCTCTTCATACTGCTGAAGCTACGCTCAACCGTGCAAGTTGACACAGGATAGGCGTGGGGGCCTCGGAGGGAAGATTTTTTCAATTTGCTTTTGTCTTTACTCCTCTAAGATTTTTCTTGCCGTGTATGGATTAATAAAAAGATAGTGGAAAGACACCAGTACTATTCGACATTAAAATCGGCCCGATTTTTATGGCAACTTTAAAAAATGCTCTCAGGAAATAAGATTTTTTTTTTCCAGATTTCAGCTGTCACATACTACTGTCAGCGTACGTGCGTATATGGACGCTACGCCCCTGATAATGGCCCTGGCAAACAGGGAGGACACATTGTTGCCAACACAATGTTTCTTGTTTGCCCGCGCGCGCAACATTTGTTGCGGCGGACGACACAAATTTTGTGTCCGAGACACAAACAATGTTTCTGATTTTTTGCAGAAACAGTTTGTGTCTGCAACAAATGTTTCCCAGTTTCCGCAGCATCGTAACACAACTTTTTGTTTTGTTTCCTGCTCTTTTGCTCACCCAAGAAACATCATAAGCAACAATAGGGCCGTTTATACGAGAGAAAATAAGCCGCGGCTTACTCTGGCCACGGCTTACATAAGACGCGAACACTCCGTATAAATGGTACAAAATCTACTTTCACGGCTTTCTCAAGCTGCGGCTTATCCTGGCCTAGGAGTTTTTACTCGTAAAAATGGTTCCTTTCGCGTCTTATGTAAGCCGCGGCCAGAGTAAGCCGCGGCTTGTTTTCTCTTGTATAAACAGCCCTAATGTGTCCGCAACAATGTCTCCTCGTTTGCCAGGGTCTTTAGGGAATTGTAAGTGGCTCGTAAGTTGGTAACGTAGCGACTCTCGAAAGATCCGTATGTTTGCGATTATGATTGGTTCGTTCAAACAATGAAACGACAGGAGTCGAAGTAAAACAGAAGGCAGACATGGCGCTGAGCTTTAAGCATGTGCAGTTTAACCGGAAGTCCGATATTTTTGGTCTTCCAGATGAGATCTTTCCAGACGCGGCACTCGTTTCCCGTCCGCTGGTCAAGCAGAGCAGACTCTGGTCTCTGGGTACATGATTGAGCTTTTTCCCATTTAATGGAACCACACTGGAGTCAAAACAGGTACTCTAAAAGCTATTTTATTCAGCATGTTTTAATCTATATAATACAATGTCTGTTTTACTCTTCATTCATGTAACAAAAGTCTGTGATCGATTAAATGAGAAACAAACCATATAATTGTTTTTTTTTTCTGTTAGTCCAGTTACTCTCTATCCTTGACCTCAGGTTATTCCTGAATGTATCGTGACAAGATTTCAAGTCAAAGTTTACATGGTAAACATCAATGTAAAACCCTTTTTCTAAAAATAAATAAATAAATAAATAAAACCGTGGTAACATATTACCTATTAACGACTATTGATGAACCTGTAACCAATAACCTTTCATAACGGTTGTTTATAATTAAGACTCTGAGTGGTTTCACGGTTTTCAAACTTAAATAAAAGAAAACGAACGTCGAAAACTCTTCCACATGTTCAACCAAAGAAGATGGACCTGGGGGACGGGTGAGAAGAGCGATCAGGGATAATGGTGACAGGAAAGTGCGATGAGGCCAAATTGTTAGACCCTTAAAAGATCCAATTATACAAGGCACAAAAAACGACCAGTTAAAATATAATGAAATGATAAGGATGAGGATAAGGATACCGACAACAGACAGTACGACAACGATAACGACAATGATCACGATCATCATCACGATCCCGATAACGATATCGATATCGATATCGATGTCAATATCGCTAACGATAACGCTAACGATAATGATAATAATGAAATTGTGAAATTACCAATCTGAACCCCTCCTAACGTGCATACCCCGTAACTAAAATCCGTTAGTACAACCCTCCCCGCGCTTCCCATGAAAAGACGGGCGAAGGAAATGCTGGAATCTACTTG
Organism: Pachyseris speciosa; assembly: GCA_016490735.1. Lineage (NCBI taxonomy): Eukaryota > Metazoa > Cnidaria > Anthozoa > Scleractinia > Pachyseridae > Pachyseris > Pachyseris speciosa. Next base: position 805,519 of record JAEMWC010000317.1, read on the forward strand.
GTTACTTTTCAATAAGAGTACTGATTCTCCAGCTGTGGAAGGAAAAGGAACCAGCTTTAAGTATTGGTTCCGAGTAAATGGAGTAAATGGCTCGTTTGTTTGTCATTCAACTTCTCTTCCGTTACCCGCACGATAGAGAAGGCCAAACCATATGTGCAACCAGTGCCAGGGTTGATCAATAAAACAAACAATCAATTTAAACTGCATTTCTCTAAAACTTTTGCATCCATTTCAAAAAGGTTTTTTTGACTTCAGTAGAAAGCCATTCAACACTGACTTTCGGCCAATAAGGGCTGAGGTGACTTTTTTCAGGTGATGTTTTTCAGTCGACAGCGAAGTTGCTCACGTGACTTTTACCGCCCTTGGCACCGTGTGTATGTTTTTGCGGTGGTAATCCTGGTTGTTTACCATTTGTAAAAAAAATTCCGGAAATTTCGGTCGGGAATTTTTGTTCGGACGGAACGGTACGTGTTATTTACCATTTGCCTAAAATTTCCGGATTGTCCCGTTGCGCTCGCTGATTGGATAGATTACGCTCGGCCAAAAGCCAAGAGGACTGAAACTAGTACGAAACATAGTAACTTCTAAATGGTAAACGAATTTTCAATGGGAATGTCCCAACCGGGAAAACAGGACTACCTTTTCAGAACTCCCGTTTGTCCCGGGAATTTTCCAGTGGGACGAACCAAAAAAACGTTTGCCATTTACACCCCAACCGGAATTTCCAGGAATTTGTGGTAAAATGGTAAACAACGCCTATGCCAGTGAACGATCGGCAGTTTTGATAACTCTAGTCTTATTTATGCCCTTTTCTCTAGTAATAACCTTTCAGAGAGAACACTAGGTGGAGTTATGAAAGCAATTAAACATCTAATCTCTACATTTATCCATTTATACAAATTGTTTTACTGTGAATTTATGTATGATAGTTTTCGTTACGTAACTCTTCCACAGCTAAGCATACAGCGATATACTCTAAACATTCGGCCACGGCTTTTTTTACATGGTCATGAGCATAAAACGTTTATGGAAGATGACTTTTAGAAATCTACAAATCTGTAGTTATAAGCTAAGTCATGGCCCAGCTAAATATTCAACGAAGTTTAAAAAAATTATTATTTCGATTGCGGAAAAGAAATTCCTTTTGCAAGTAGCTCTATTTGTTTTTAGCATCTATCAAATATGTAATTTATTAGCTTTTTTTCTTTTCTACTAAAATACCCCCAATGCAGCTGAGTAAAAAATATCACGTAGAAATCACAAATCACTTTTTGCAGTATTTGTTTTTTTGCAGTAAACACTTTGGCGCGCACGTGCCCGAAATAAAGGCATCTAATTTTCATAAAAATTTGAAGCTATCGCTATAAACATGTTAACAATATTACAAAGCACAAGTATGTGACAAGCACCCTTTAAAGTAGGTTGTGTATGTGTTGGGGCCTATTTTAGTGCACTGAAAAAGTAAAAAAAAGCTTGTTTTAACAATACATTAATTCAGAAGTACAAAATCGTGCGAACTGAAAGTTTACAAACGATTGGCAAAAAGGGCAATATCCATAAGTGGAACAGTCAATTGCTACGGCTCCTAGCTATGAACTTTTCAAAGGCGGTGAGCCTTTTAACTTCTCGGTCCGCGAAATTATCGTGACTTTAAAATCTCTTTAAAATAAAAAGGCGAAAAGGGCCATTGAGAACCTCCTATGTCTTCTTGTATGAACTATATAGGAAGTTGTCGCCCTAGGAAGAATCGTTTTTAGGCCGTTTTGGTCTCAGGAAATTGTCAGGTAATTTATTTCACCATTTTGCACTTAAAAGTGGGCGTGGTTTTGCTTCTCAAAAACTGCGAAAAGTGCTCAGGTTTTCACTGATTGGTGGTTGTTTCCTGGACAAACAGACTCATTTATTAATCATCAATCAATCAATCAATCAATCAATCAATCAATCGATCAATCAACCAATCAGCGTTTTCCCTTTCAAACTGATTAAAAATGGACATTCTTCACGTAAATATTATTAAATATTAATTTTCCTCATTAAACTGGTCGAGCTTTGCATCGAAAACTTGATGATGTAGATTTGTCAATCATTTAACGAAACAGAGCATCTGAAAGAGAAATACGAGCCAACTATTGGATGTAGAAACTTCCGAGATGAAAACGTTTATGGATCTCAGAGACCAAGCCCAAAAGCTAGATTAGAAAATGTCATATTTTTGTGTGAAACAAGATCCGATTTGAAGAACCGGGCGGTGCACATTAACTAAAAATTCAGTTGGGATTCCCCATTCCCAAATATTTATTAACCCATGATACATTTTGATAACAAAAGATTACGCCGCATTTGACCATGCGTGACTGCCATAACATGATCGTGCAATACTCAGCCTAAACGGCTTACTGTAACTTGCGAAACGAAACGAAACGAAATGAAAATCTGTACTTTGCGAAATGAACTCAAAATCTGTATTTTGCGAAATGAACTCTAAATATGTATTTAGCAAATGGAATAAGTTCAATTAGGAGGGATTCATTTACCGTTTAAAAACGGAAAGCAATCCGCACATCCTTCGTTAAATGTCCGATGAGACTAAAAAGCGTCATGCAATATCTTCCGCAGATCTATTCAACACATAAAAACTAACGGTAACTGACTCTAGCCAGCTTAGCAAAATCTAGTATTTAAAGCAATCTCATGGTCCTGCCATGATGCACAATTTGGCTGCAGACGAGCGGAAAAAATGTCGATGATGGCATGAGACCTGAAAGAACAGAAAGAATTCGAGTAATATTTGCTGGAAGGAACGCACTTTGTTTTTATCATGAAACCGATTCAGCCTCCCGCTAGAAGATTTTTTGCAAGGTAAACATTTTCATTTCGCAAAATACAGATTTTCATTTCGTTTCGTTTCGTTTCGCAAATTACAGTAAGCCGCCTAAACAGTAAATCTTGACTAAGAAGGACTGTGTGCGTATTCTGTGTGGTGGGTTTGTCGTGGTTGTGTAGATTCACCTCACTGCTTCTACTGTAGCCTGAAAGCATCACTCATATCACTTAATGGACAATGTATTCAATTTTCGGCCAATAAAATTCATTTTTTCTGGCTCTGAGAAGCTGATTCTCTTTCGAGCAACTTCAGGAGGGACCTAAAAATAAACAACAAATTTCAGAATTATTCTTGATGCCTGCTGTAATTTCTATTGACTATAAGTAATCGCGGTATAATATCTTATAGACCTTTTTCATAATGGCGGACGATTTTAATTATTCTTTTGTATATGTGCTAATTAGCCCTACTAACCTGACTTTAATGAAAAAATTCTATTGAATTTTGCACATGCTGACGAGGCTAGTAAGGGCTCATTATCATAAGAATAAAAGAATAATTTGTCGGGCGCCATTATGAAAAGGGTCTATTGCGACAATGACCAAATATGGCAATAGCACACTCAAAATTCGTCGTGCCTACTCAACAGATATCCTGTGATGTACGTAATTTTGTGTGTCGCGGAGAAAAATGGTGGTTCTTCCAGCTATTTTTTTGCAATAAACGCTGAAATTTGTCCTTTGTCACTAATGTGTTGAATAATAAAACAATTATCATGCTCAATCTTGCGGAATATCGCCTGATTTTTGACAACTCGACCTACGGCCTCTTAAACTAATTATGATGCGATATTCCGCGCAATTTCGCAGGAAAATTGTTCATTATACAACGGAAGGTGTAAGCTTCGGGTTTTGTGTTTGCGATTAAAGCATAGACGCAGAAATTACTTCATTAGCCAAAGAAATAATAATAATAATAATAATAATAATAATAATAATAATAATAATAATAATAATAATAATAATAATAAAAAAACAAACAAAAAAACAATGATTTAACAAGTAGATTCCATGTTACCGTGCGTCTGTTCAGTAATAGATCACAGATGACGTCAGAATGTGGTAAAAACAAAGAGGTGGCACACGAGCAGCACGCGAGTGTGTCACTGATGTTTTACCATATTTTGACGTCTTCTGTGATCTGTTACTGAACAGACGCACGGCAACATGGAATCTATTTGTTTTATATAATAAAGAAACAAAATGCAAGCGAAAAACTTGTTTATTTTCACATTTCTGGAAAAAAGTGGGTCGTGATGACGTAATCTGTGCACTATCTTCTAATAGATCATAGCTAAGAACCAATGACGACGCGCGAACTATTCCCCTTATTATATATAAAAAAAAATAGATTCCATTTGGCCGTGCGCGTGTACTCTGATAATGCACGGAGGACGTCAAAACTTGATAACAACATCAATCATACTACTCGCGGGCGGTTAGAAGCGTACGGTTTGGGCGTCTTACCACGTTAAGACTTATCAGAGTACGCACGCACGGCCAAATAGAACATGATAGAAGGCTGAAACACGAAAATTTGGTTTATCAACGGAGTTGATAATGTAAATTGACCACCGTACAGGGATTCGATTAGCTGACGTTTCGAGCGTTAGCCCTTCGTCGGAGCGAATCGAGGAATTGTGGGTTGTGTATGGTTTATATACAGAAAATGGAGCTACGCTATTGGTGGTAACATGGTAACGTGAAAAACAGGAATAAATTAATTGAATGGAAAGCGCTCGTTGATACCGTGGGGATTAAGAGTGCCAATTTGAAAGATCAGTTTTCGCTCGAGATTTTTACGGCTTTCCGTGGTACCTTGATGTAGGGAAAGGCCGGAGATCGACATGTGTTGTTTGGAATGGTTAGGGAGATTAAAATGCCGAGCGACAGGTTTGGATGCGTCTTTGTCATCTTTCTCAACATCACGAAGATGTTCTCGGAATCGGTCACCAAGTCGTCTTCCTGTTTCGTCGATGTATAACTTTTTGCATAATGTGCAGGTTATGCAATAGATAACATTTGCGGAGGTACACGTGAAACGATCAGTGATCTTAACAGATCGCTTAGGGCCCGATATTTTGTCAGTGTTTTGAATGAAAGGACAAGCTTTGCATCGCGAGCGCGCGCATTTAAAAGTGCAAGGTTGTTCAGTTGTTTTGAATGCGCTTTTAACTAGAAAGTTACCTACATTTTTGTCGCGTTTGAATGAAATCAGCGATGGTTCCGCAAAGATTCTAGCAGTTTCTGGATCATTTTGCAGTATCTTAAAGGAGCACTGTCACCGGGATTTTTGCTGTTTTTGGTTCAATTCTGCCAAAATTACTGCCTTTTATCTGTTATCGTGCAAAAAATGCTTCTACAGAATCTACAAGATGAATTCCAATGAAATTTTAGCAAGAAGAGTTAACCATAATAATTTTTTTGGTTATTTTTCAATGCATAGCTTGAAATTTTGAAAAAACTGGCAAGTTTTTTCAAATTTCAATCCATTTCCATCCTCGTCATCTTACATGGAATACAGATGTTTATGGTGTCAATGCAGTACTACAGTCTTTGGCAACAAAACTAGACCATTATTTTAAGGTTTCCACTGATGTATTGGCAGTTTCAAGCTTCTCAAAGTGATGGTACAATAGCGTGACACTGCCCCTTTAAAGTTATTAAGAATGATGGCTTTAACTGGGTTATTATGCGGGTGAAATGTGAGGGTGAATGGAATATCTGTCATTCTTTTCCTTTTGTGACGTCTGTAGTGCTGACTGTTGATCAATTTGCTGAGCGCGGTGATGGCCCGATTGCAAAAATTTGTCCTTTCATTCAAAACACTGACAAAATATCGGGCCCTAAGCGATCTGTTAAGATCACTGATCGTTTCACGTGTACCTCCGCAAATGTTATCTATTGCATAACCTGCACATTATGCAAAAAGCTATACATCGGCGAAACAGGAAGACGACTTGGTGACCGATTCCGAGAACATCTTCGTGATGTTGAGAAAGATGACAAAGACGCATCCAAACCTGTCGCTCGGCATTTTAATCTCCCTAACCATTCCAAACAACACATGTCGATCTCCGGCCTTTCCCTACATCAAGGTACCACGGAAAGCCGTAAAAATCTCGAGCAAAAACTGATCTTTCAAATTGGCACTCTTAATCCCCACGGTATCAACGAGCGCTTTCCATTCAATTAATTTATTCCTGTTTTTCACGTTACCATGTTACCACCAATAGCGTAGCTCCATTTTCTGTATATAAACCATACACAACCCACAATTCCTCGATTCGCTCCGACGAAGGGCTAACGCTCGAAACGTCAGCTAATCGAATCCCTGTACGGTGGTCAATTTACATTATCAACTCCGTTGATAAACCAAATTTTCGTCTTTCACTCCCCCACCGACGCAGTACCACAGTTTCTTTAGAAACTAATCCCCTTTATTCATGATAGAAGGCTGTTTTTTAAACGGCTCCGCGGTAAAAACCAAAGAATCGTTGGTTTAGTTGTGGATAAATCAATCAGCTGTACTCACGTTTTGCTGCTGAAGGAACTCGGCAATCCTGTTAAAACCAGGCCGGTCACGTGGCGCGTCACTCCAACAGTTTCTGATAAGTTCCTGAGTAAACACAACTGCATCAGTTAGCAAATCATAAACTATAGCAACCCCTTCTTAGTATTCATTAAAAAAGATAAATGATTGAATAACGTTGACAAATTTCTAACTAGAAACTACTGAACAGAGCTTTCCTGTGAATTGGTTTAATTTTATATGACGTTTAACAGTCTACTGTTACCATACCACAATGAAAGCTACTGAGCTGTAGAATTGGTTTAATTTTATATGACGTTTAACAGTCTACTGTTACCATATCACAATGAAAGCTACTGAGCTGTACTTTCTTGTGGTGCTGTTTATTATGCTGCACAAGGTGGTTCTAACTTTCTTTTTTTTACTATTCAAATGAAAGCTATTGGTTCAATACTTTCGTGTGATGTTGTTTAATTATTTGTGCAAGGTGGTTCTACCTTTTGAGTATGTGGACGAAATTCAAAACTGTGACCATTTAATGAGCAGTCTGACTTTCGCTAGTTTTTCTGTCTTTCGCTGAAACCCGAGAGTGTAGTCATAAACTGTCTTCTTTGTCTTACATAACTTTTCCGATTTCGTTAGCTTGGAACTCTAGGAAGTAGCGTTTTAATACCGACCAAATATTCTCTAGACTGAGAAGAAACGCAAAGTGGTTTACGATAATGAAAATGAACTAGCATATGTTACACACCTTTAGAGACTCAGGGCACTGAATATGTTCAACACATTGCTGCTGTCCTTTGCCAATCATCCAAATCATGGAATGTGTAGGATGGAAGTTAAAGGGCCACATGCTTGTAAAAATCTCGTACAGTATCGTGCTATGTAAGAAAACACAATTCAACGTTAGGATTTGTTGACAATGGAGAAATTCTTTGCGAAGGCAACGCGCCGATGACTCGGCGCTTCTTCTAAGAAAGGAACGAGCCCGCCAAGTGATTATTGTCGGAATTGTGGGGTGTGTCGTGATCACTGAAATGTCTTACCTGAAAGAATACACATTGGACCACTCAGTGTTACCCCCTTCAGGAAATAAAACACAGCCTTTTCTTGTAAGCGTCCGCATAAGCTCTGGAGCGAGGTAAGTCAGGTGACCCTGATGTATACTGGCATACCCCTCCCTGAGGAAAAAATAAAGGTTTTCAATTAGTTTCTGCGTTACAACAGTACATTCAAAGGTTTACTGCTTAAGCTAAACAAAGATTCCGTAACTATTTATCCAGAAGTAAGCTTCTGTTACAATATAACATATAGCTTTCATTCAGTAGTCAAGTATGTGGTAAGAATGCCCCTGACAATCAGTCGTTCAGTTTAATTTGATCTTATCTCACCAGTCAGATTTTTGAAGGATCTTTTATACTGGAAAAAAAGCGCCGCGCAGTTGGCCATTCCGGTCTAGCGAATGCTGTAACCTATAAATTAAGGAGCCTGTGCAGGGTGTCAGAAACATTCGTTTTTACCTTTCAACTCTGGTTGTCCTGTTGCAGTAGCCAGAGACGCAAAGCTTGACCTTGGACTCCAGGAACACGTTCATAGCGGTCAAAGCCGGAAGGACAATGCCTTTAGCGTGAAGATAGCTCATCCCCTGAAAAAGTCACCACTTAATTAATCACAAATGACAACCAGCACTGATTTGATCACAATGAGAGTGAGACTAAAAGGAAAGGAAGGGAGGGGAGGGGAGGGGAGGGGAGGGGAGGGGAGTAATAACTGACTGCCTCTAAAAGGGGTGCTTTTTTACAATACTTTATTTCAAAATAACTTGTATGGTTATTAACAAAAAGGAAACCAGAGGTTAACCCTATATCAAGGATCTCCTAGCAATAAATAAAAAATATACATCAATACAGTAATAAATAAAAATATACATCAATGTAAAAACTAGTTATTATAAAAATATATAAAAATCACAGAAATATCATTAAAAAAGTATAGAATGTCCATTCAATAAATATTCACGTGATTCTTCAATCTTAGTTTAAACTTGTTGACAATTGATTACATTACTTGGAAGATCGTTCCAAAACTTGATTATCTTAAAGTGCACCTAACCCCAAAATATTTTTTTCGCTTAAATAAATCTTTACACCTGTTCGAAACACACTGCGCCTTTTTGCGCCTTTTTAAACCAAATCTTGTCTTTTTATAGGCTGTAAAAGTTACGAATCATCTGTCCCACGACCGAGCTAGTAAGGGGCATGGGTCTATTCCTTACATGACGTCACAAACTGCTTTGCATGCATGTTTACAAAGACTCAATGCGATGGAAATCGGTTTGTGACGTCATGTAAGGAATAGACCCATGCCCCTTACAAGCTCGGTCGTGGGACAGATGATGGCTAAATTTCGTAACTTTTGCAGCCTATAAAACGTCAATATTTGGTTTTAAAAGGCGCAAAACGGTGCAATACGTTTCGTACAGGTGCAAAGATTTATTTAAGCGAAAATAATTTTTGGGGTTAGATGCACTTTAACAAAGAAAGAATATTTATAGCAATTCAATTTTGCGAGTTTGGCTTGTATCTTATATGGATGGTTGGATCTTGTCTTAGTGCTCCTGCACAGTTCAAAATCAATCAATCAATTATTAGTTGGGAGGGATTAATAAAATAGTTACTACATTGCAAGATAAAACGAGATGCCTTTCGGAGGTACAAACCTGTGCGATTTGCTTGGCAATAGTGATCTTCGAATGCAGCGAAAATAGGTCCTGACGAACATGGAGATGATTGTAAAGTGATAAGCCTCTCCTTATGCTAAACAAAGAATAAAAGACGTTGGAATAAAATTACTTGAGTATGGCCTACATGAAGTTATTGAACTGACTGTCCTATCAGAAAGATAACGCAACCAAATCCCGTTCAACTAACTTTGTTTTTTAAGAGTCAATTTTGGCAGAAAGTAATGTTAATCAGAAGCCATACAATCACATGTCAGGGGGCCGGGTTTTTTTACGCATGTCCACTGATGGTTTAGATCGAGCTATTTCCGTTTGACCTAGAGAAAAGCGTTCCTCAAACATTCGAAATTTGTTTCTATGCCACCAATTTGTGCCATGGAACACCCTAGTATGGAACAGGGCAAATTGCGCAGTTCTAGCAGTTTAAATAAGCTCTTGAAAATGCGTTGCGTGTTAGCTGAACCAAGCAAACTCCGCGCGTGTTTGCGTCTGTACGTGTTCGCTTAACCAAACATATTCTTAAGTCTCTTCACTACGCTTGCAGTACGCTTGCCGTCGATCATTTCAAGGTGAAACGAGAATCCGCGCTCTAGTCAGAGAGTAGTGATCGCGAAAAACTACTAGAAGCGTCTAGGGGTAGGGGCGCCTTTATTAATTCGTTGGCGCAACAGTCTATTGCCTGCCACTGTCTGAACGCCAACAACACTCAATTTACCTGGTAATAACAGCAAGGTTGGGTGGCTCAAGACACGCGCCCATAAACAGTACAACGTTTTCGTGTCTTATCATGCTGAGCACCGATACTTCCTTCAGAAAATCTTCCACGTCGTTTTTTGTCGACTTTCGTCGAGTATGAATCATGATATCGCCATGCCATCTTCCCCTAAAACAACCATCAATCATTAAAACTGCAATATACGTGAAAAATACGTGCATAAAACTGCAGTATACGTGAAAATCATTACGTGCAATAATTGGAGGTGTTTTTAATAGGTTAGTGTTGCTATGCCGATAACCTATAAACTGAATTGGGATTGGTAGTAAAGATCCATCAAAATAAAAACGCTGGAAAGTGCCGTAAACCGGTGCGAGACACCTCACATGACCTCCCACACGTCCTTTCTACTCTTCAGGCTCTTTACCTCTCAAAAACATTACCACAGTTTAATAACAGGGATATGTAGTGCAAATCATTTATCTGGCATAGACTTCACGACAAAATCCTTTGGTACGGTAGAGTTTTCTTTATAATATGATAAGGAACTGCAGGACAGAGAATGCTTCTTGTACTAAGGCTGTGTGCCTTTTCTCCTTAAACGCTTTCAGTGACCGTTTTTAACTTACTTGTGAACATTTCCCTTTGGACCGACTCCCACAATTTCTCCAATCTGTAAATCTGTATAAGGGATGCTCCATTCACGAAGCGACTTCTGCAAATCAAGGAGAAAAAACGTTTGATAGTGAGAGCAAATCGACTAAGGAGATCGTTTAAGAGCAAACAACTCTGAATAACTGCCTCTCATTGGTTGTGTCCCCACTATGCGTTACCAGACAGGATCGCTGAGAGTGCGGCCTTGTTTACAGGCTACTTTTATTTCTCACTGTCCCTGGAGGGGGGAGGGGGTACTCCCATAAATTTCGGATAGGTGTGTGCCGCGAAGGGTCTGAAACCCTGACCCTATTCTGTTAAGGATGCAGCAACTGGAAATTGATACCCTTTTTAAGGACCAAATCCGAAAAAACCGGAAAGAATCGGTCTGAAACAAAACAGAATAAATGCATGGCTGATACTATGTGAAAAAAGTTGACTTTGCGAGACACCAACATGACCGAAACTCGATAACTCGTTGGCGTCATTTAAATTCGCTACGCCATGCTGACGAGGCCCAGTAGGGACGAAACAATTGTCCATGGCTACAACCCTACTTTATCGAGTTTCGGTAGGATTCCGGATTTGGCAGGCTAATAGGAAACGATCCAAATAACGGCTTACCGCCTCGGAAAAACACAAAATTTATCATTTGTTTTTCGTTTAGCTGGGTATTTTGTAGCTGATACAATTTAGGCACCCTATGAAAGGACCACACACAGGGAACAATATGCCAAAATGGGCAAAAACTCGCTCGCACTCTATGACAAAGAGTGACATCCGGCCGACTTTTATCAACGTTCATACACTGTAAGATACTAGGGAGCTTTAGCAACGACGACGGCGACGGCAATGAAAACGTCATTTTGAAATCTAACTTCCCGGTTCTGCAACTTTTTCGCTATTATTCCAATTTGTTTAAAGTGCTACTACGATAAAAAAATCACTCGTCTTTTTTCTTCAAATTTCGAAAGTGTGTTTGCTGAACAATCAAATCACGAAATTTCAAGCTTTAATTTGGAGAAGTCAGTTTTTTATTTTGACTGAAATATTTCTATTTAGTGTCCGCCATTACTAACTTCAAAATCTTGAGAGAACTGGATCGAGGAAATAATGACGTAGAAAGCTCACAAGCGTAAGAATGCAGTGTGTGAAACCCGGCTGATTTAGTATGCAGCACGGGAATTTTGAGCTTTCAGACTCTCAAACTCGTGTTTTGCATACTTAATAAGCTGCATTCACACACTACAATTTTAAACCAGTGAGTAAATGACGTCATTTTATCCTGGATCCAGCTCTCCGAGGCCTAATCGGTCAGTTATGAACGTGAGTAATGGCGGACCGTTAAATTAAAAAGTTGTACTCAAAGTAAACAGTCTTCTGCTTGAAATTAAAGCTTGAAATTTCGCAAGTCAAGTGTTAAGCAAACACACTTTCGAAATTTGAAGAAAAAAGACACGTTATTTTCTGATCGTAGTGGCACTTTAACTTGGAAAATACTGGCGAACTAATCAGGGCTAAATTTTTATGAGTGGCGTTAAAGTAAGGAAAAAGAAATTTACAGTCACACGCTCACGTTCTCCAGAAAACCTAAAAATTGGTCAGTTCACGTTGTTGTTTTGCAGACGACGGAAAAGAAATGTACCAAATGTAAAACGCACGTGCAGAGCGATTGTTTTTGCTCATTAGACCCATTGTTTTTTGGCGTTCTCGTTGCCGTTGCCGTCCTCGTTGCTAAAGCTCCCTAATGTTAGTGGCTATCGTCAACGTTTGTGACCCGGGTGTTACATGTGCGCGTGGGACTTTTGACACACAGGGTCAACAGCCAGTTTGAAAGTTAACTTCAACCCTTACTAGTAAGTTAGGCCAGGTCACAACACCGCTACTACGTGTGGAGGTAAAAGTTAGGGTTAAGGTTAGACAAGGCGAAAAGCTTAACGACGGGATCATCTCAGTTGAGGCACATTATCAACTGATCTGAGCGCGCAACGGTTATATGGAACTTTCAATTCCATATAATTTGCGTCAAACACAGCCAAGCCGTAACGCTATAACACTTAGTGCATTTAGTAGCTAAAGAAGAATATCTGAGAACTGTATGAAGGGTGTATATAGTCAATCTCACCTTCATGTCTTCTTCATCCTGTTTTTCTCTGTTGACACTTTAAAACAATAGATAACAAAATTGTAAGTGGTTTAGCACACGCATGTCATGTCATGAGTGACAGCTATCAATTAATAAATGTGCCACGTAGAACGTGTCGTAGGTTTATTGTTTACCACGCGCGTGCTATGGAACACCAAAGATCGCTGAGCGAGCACAGCAGCCAATACCCACGGCTGCTGATCTGTGAGCAGGTCAGTCACTCAAAAACCTGACAACTACGACATTTACACGTGTTTTATTAGCTTAAAAAATCTAATATGACATGTAGAATGTCAACAGATCAACTCACTGGCGAAACAGCTTGCGTAACAACCACACAATTCCAGCAGAACAAAAAAAATATTTTAAACAGCAGCTCACATTGTTTAAATTTAAAATAAAACGCTAAAAGTCGCTTTGCGTCCAGACTGGAGCCTGAATTCAGTCATAAAGATGTGTCAGAAAATCTGAAGGCTACAATATTATTTACTGATGGAAGGAACCATGTTCATGGGGTCTTGCACTTAACTGTGGGTGCCATTGGCAACAATAGTTTAATAAGCATTTCTTATATTAAGATTTTTACTGATGTAGTTGGGAGGTGCCTCGCATGGGACTCCAGGTCCCGTTTGCACCTTACCTTTCGGTCTTTTTTTTCTCGTAATTGTAACTATTTGTTTAGAGAGACCAATAAAGTTGAAAAAGCAAAAACAAAACAAAAAACTAAGGTGCTGACGTGTCGCCACTGGATTTTTTATTGCTATGGCAACCACGAGGTAAAAAAATTGGACCGTCCCCAATGTCAAAACCGGTTTGAAAAACCAGGAAAGATGTTATCATTTCTTCTGTAAACTTGGTGAGTTTTGAATTTTATTGGCACAAAATTCTTTTTCTTTTTCTATAATTTCCATTAGTTTTGCTAAAGTAGAAATATCAAAACAGAAAATAACAAGTGTCAAATATTTGCTAATTTTTGAGGAAATACTAAAATATACCAGTTGGATAAAGATTGACTTAGCGTAATATTGACCAGACATCTATCATTTTTTGTTGCGCGACGTCCCCGTAATTTCGGATTTGATTGTCTTGGCGAAGAACATGATTTACCCTCTGTTAGAAATACAGTACGGTTATGAACTCTTAATGATGTTTTTAGTTTTAACGGACAAACGTAATGTGACGCAAACGCATGACCTTTATGCTTCATAGGCCGCCACGTTTGATTAGCTAATGGCTAAGTTGTACGTGATCTGAGTGCCAAATGAACTCACCTTTTGTTTACCGTGGGCAGTGGTTCGTGATATCGTGATCCGCTTAAGTCATCAGCTAAAAAACAGAGCGTGGACAAATGACGTGAAATGAATACATTATCAATCCAATCTTAGGGCGCGTTTTTTTATCCACAATTCTGGAATAAGAATGGTTGGTACGGAATGCTAGGAATAATTCGGATTGTCTGCATAAAAAAACGCCCGTCGAGATGCGCGGTCCTGGCACAAGTAAACATTGCATAACAAATATGGCGGCCGACGAAGAGGCTGCCATTGCAGCAATTTCCCTTGGAAATTTAAGAGGAGGAAGAAAATAGGGAGACTGTTTTGGATTTGCCGAATGTTTTGGCAGTTCTATATACAAAGGAGAGGAGACACATCGCTCGAATCACGGGCTATGCAGACAATGTTGTTCCCGCATATCACTGAAAAAAACCCTCGTACGAGTTGGTACAATGAAATTAGAAGCAGTGTTTCATTGTGTCCAAAAGTGTAACCTGATTTTTTCTCCGGTAGAGACGTATTTGAATCCGCAGCGCTCATCTCGCCGTCCGCCATCTTGGATTTTCATTCGCAACATTCTGTTCATTCTGCCCCTGGGAGCAGAATGGATGGAATGGCGTTCTGTCCATTCCGGAATAGGAATGCAGGGGAGCAGGGATGGCGCAGTGGTGAGAGCACTCGCCTTCCACCAATGTGGCGCGGGTTCGATTCCTGGACTCGGCGTCATATGTGGGTTGAGTTTGTTGTTGGTTCTCTTCTCTGCTCCGAGAGGTTTTTCTCCGGGTTCTCCGGTTTTCCTCTCTCCACAAAAACCAACATTTTCAAATTCCAATTTCATCTGCGTGTAAAGCGCATTTGATCATATAAACATGGAAAATGCGCTATATAAGTTCTAAATTATTATTATTAATGCGGAATAGAAAAACGCGCGCATTTTACATTCTGGCCATTCTCTTTCCAGAATTGTGAATAAAAAAACGCGTCCTTAATTATCGGACAGTGAAGAATTCCGAAAACTTTTTCGGGAAATAGCACCAACAGAGGGAAATGCTCAGAAACCGTTTCATTTCTTAAACGTCTGCAAAATAGGATTTCCCGTTTTATGGTTTAAATAGTCAGAATAACTTTGTACAGCTTAATAAAAAGCACAGCAGAAAAGTACGCCTCAGCAGCTGCATTTCTGTGGTGAAACGTAAGGGTTCCATGTGACGCTGGAGTCATCTTATATAGTGTATTAATGGGAATCAGTGCCGCCGTAGTGGTTTGCTTTGCATACAGATTTTATGGAGAACTGTTCCACATGAACCTGCTATATTTGGTCACATATCCGGTCGTTCCAATGCAACCCAAAATATCGAAGTGCCAAGGGGCTTGGAAAATGTATTCTTTATCATAGGACCCGTTACAAGTGAAACCCCTTTATGTCATATTTTTCGGTAATTCGGTCAAACTCTTCGTTACGGTGATGTTTGTCTAATCAACAATTTCGTAATTTTTGTGGAACTAATAGACCTGCTAGGAGACAAAGAGGATTCAGCATATTAGATGTCATTGCACAGTGGCCTCTAGCATTGATACTTGCAGTCCCTTTGCAATGAATAAAATAGCATATAAAATGATTTTCATTGCCAAGCTGATCGCTTTCGCTTTTGACTTGAGATACATGACGAAATCTTTATGCTATATCGAGGTCGTTAGAAATTACCCTGTTTCATTCGACTGTAACTTTGGCTAGACCGAATAACCTTGTTCGTTTTACCGGCGAATTCGACTGAGTCAAAGGAAAAAAACCGGCTCGCTTTTCGGAAAAGAATTATGAACTCGAATCAATTAAATGAGAAAAATGCGTTATTTCCCTTTTTAGTCCCTAAAAGATAATTATAAAAGAGCAAATTTGGAAAGAGAGCAAACAGAAAGATCTCGTTTTATCTTTTGCGCAGTTTGGCTGCGTCATTTGATCTAATAATAGATACACTAATCTATTCTCCATTAGGCTTGTTAGTGGCGTTTACCGTAAATCAGACAAGTTATGACATCAAGCTAGATAAACGAAGCCTAGGGGCATATTAAATATTTCCCAAAACAGCACACGTTTCTAAAGAAAAATACAACAAGAATTTTGCGATAAAAATATAGTCAATATACGCTAACGTGCTTCTTTTCAGATATGATTTTTTTACTGCCTTTACCAAGCATTTTAGTCTAAAACAGGATTTTAATCAAACACAACTGAACGAGGTTTCCAAAGGGACTTCGTAGATAAATAAATAATGTAGAAAAATCACACCATCGTTTTACATAAAACAGTTTGATATGGTTGAGCTCAACTAATGTTCTGACAAATTTCAATCCGGCTATACCCCTTGATTTAAAATCATAGCACGTATAGAATCGCTGAATTTAGTATATCTGAGAAAGCTGAGTCCTTGGGGTTGGACCTGTTATTTGAAGGGCAACCAATTTTATTATGTGGATAGCACCAGAGAAACTACTATAGATCGATAGAAAAGCTGAAAATCACTGAGAAGTTGGTTAGCTTGTCAATACTCAATGCTGTTTATAGAGCGAGTAATTCCTTCCAACCGCAGCCGGACAAAATATATCCCGCGCAACTAAAAAGATACGTGCTCTTCCTTGGATGGGGACTGCTGTACATCGGTTAAATCATTAATTGTTGTTATTAAAGCATAGAAACTAATATTTACAATGCCCGACCTGGTATTTCTGTAGTGGTTATCACGCCCGACTAGTAACTGGAGAACGTCGGTTCGATTCCGACTCGGGGCAAAAAGTTTTTCTTTCAATAGAGATGTGTGTCGAAAGCTGAGTGGAAAACTGTGTTTGCATGGTTCCTTGAGTATACTTTACTATTGGATACAAGCAAAAGTAAGCAGTTTGGCCGTAAACCTCCATATGAACTCATTGTATGCGTAGACTTTCGCTTATCACCGTGTTATCGTCTGTTGTGCCTTACGAGCTAAAAAACTGAATCTAAATTTTATCTTTCCAAAATTTTAATTCATGTCTCTTGGTTTTGACGTGCTCTTAGACATGTCGCGTGAAATAAAACACAAACACACAAAAAGAATACGAAACAGTTTTGAAACTGTCAAGTTTGGTTGGTATTCGTCCTGTAGATTCCCACTAGAGTGAAGATTTGAATGATCTAGAAAGTTTGCTGCAAGCGGGACGTGACATTGTTAGAAGAAGGGTTCGGATGATTTTTAGTTCAAGCCGGAAGCACTTAGGACTTTCGCTTGCAAAATTCAAGATAACTGAAATATTTTTTAGATACAGGTGTATCTTGGTGAACCTGGTCTATTCTATGATCTTCCTTGGCCGATCTTTGGCGAACGGCTCAAACATCAAACGAATTTTGTGTGCGAAAATGAAATCGTTGCTTTATTGTGATTCTGAAAGACATATTATCTTTAAAAGTTTTAGCGAAATCTATAAGTTCGGCATCGTAAATGCGGTAAGCTCAATTTGAGTCTACCGATGGACATGTAAGGTGAGATCAGTGCTAAAAAAAACCCTTGGAGAAGCACTTCCTCTGCAAATACATGCGCGTTTGAAAATTTTCCTTTGAAATCGAGATCTCAAATAATGTGTGCGAAATTATATGCTACGGGTCAGGGTAACTTGGAAAAGCAAATCTTCCCATTAGATTTACCCCCCGATCCCGACCAACTGTTACCTAATAAGTCTTTGAAAATAAACACTTAAGTAAACCCGGCTTTTCGTTTTTTTCATTTCTTAACTAATTTCCGACGAAAAGCGAGAACACTTTCTTGCGTTGTACAGGTAAAAGCTTAAAACAAAGGAACAAAACTTACCGGAAAATATTCTCTTGTTCACTCTCTCTGCTTTGTCTTGAATTTTACCTTTTTGGGGCCATGTAGCAAAACTCTCACAGGAACCCACCAAAAGGTTGTCTATTAAATCATCCTGCTCCGTTAGAATTCCCAGATCGCTGTCCCCTGAGTAGCTGTTGTCTTCACTGTCATGTTGATCTAAAGTTGCGCTCAAAAGCTTAATGTTGGAAAAGTCAGGAGTAGGCGAAGTGCTGCGGTGCGAGTTTGCGGAAGAAGGACACGATGTGTTGGCTGACGAATAACCCGATGAATAAGTACAACTAGCTGAAGTTGTCCACGAGCACGCTCTGTGCCAAGTCGAACTTGTTAGGAGATGTTCATTGTAAAGTGGTCTTGGTGGTCCAAGGTATGGTTCGTCTATGGTCGTTAAATTCTCGCAGATGCGGGTCGGGTATTTTTCTGGTGTAACATGCCGCTCCACGCCGGTTGCTCGAAATTCATCGGCATCATTAGGTTGAAATTCGAAAGCTTGTCTCGGGCTGTAGCAAAATGACTCGTAAAGCCCATTGATCAGTTTTTGACGTATTTTTCCCTTTGCGTTAAAAGGAACAAGTGATCGTTGAGTTCCTTTTCTGGCAAAATGTTCCAAATTTGCATGGTGAAATGATAATGTTCCACTGGCATTATGCCTTTTGCGCCAGAAACGCTTTGCTCTTGCTTTTTCTACAATTCATTCAAAGAAAAATAAAATCAGCGTTACTTCTGATCACTGAAAGAAATATGAACACATTCAAGGGAGAGTTACATTAACTACAAAAAAAGGAATAGGAGAGAGTAAAATAAATATTAATTGCACCTTAAAAGTTATATTGTGTCTTTCCTTAGCTTACCGGCATCTACTTTACGGCATCGAAGATCGCGGTCCGCAGCCAGGAGGTAGCTGGAGCATTTTTTGTGATATTTCAACCTATTGATCGAAAAACAGTGCAGTTTTGGTTAGCGGTCAGGTTCGAGCGCAAAGCTCAGTGAAATTTTCAAGCCGTTTCTGCTCTTTGTGTCTATTACTATTCATGTACAATTGGTTTTCGGTGCAGCCCGCAGTTCCGTAAAAAAAAAAAACTGTCTGAATACCAACCTGCAATCTTGGCATCGCACTCCTAGAAAACGAATCACTTTTTTGCAATTATCGCATTGGCTTCGGCACAGAATGGTCCGCGAGAAACTACAACAGAAAAGAAGAGAAGAAAATCGCAATGGTCAACGCGAAATTCAATTTGACTCCAAATGCGCTGGCAGGTGCTAGATGAATTCATCACAATGAGAACCTTTCTGCTTCATTTAATGAAACTTTTGCACTTCGCTTCTCTAGCGACTTGACTCAGAAAGATATAATGCACAGCGTTTTAAAACTAAACAAGTTAGTACGGTGTACGAAAAGTACCTCGATTTTTCCTAGAGTCTAGCTTTTCCTCCGATTTTCTTTTTACGTAAAAACAATTCACTGCTGTTCGCTCGCAAAATCAACACAATCTCTGGGGTGATTGCTTTGACCAAAGTGTTCCCTTGAAGATATTTTGCTCGCTTCTCACCTATGTCCGTCGTCTTGCATCCTCTAGTGCGTAGATTAAGTAGCAGGCAATTGGAGCATGTCTACATTTAACGGCTTGAGAATTGTTTTTCGCCTGAAAACCGTCGAGCGTGTGATGTGTGGTGCATCTATAGCTAGCCTCCCAACCTACGAAATGCAAATTATGGTGATTATGGAGTGATATCCAGCTGCCATGAGTTGACCAATCGACGCTCAGAACCCTTACAAACACAGACCTGGGATATTATGCACAATGAATATGCTTTGCACATTGCACGAACAATGGGGATCGATCGAGGTAAACAAGACAGCACAGAGTTCACAAAATTTGCGCTTTAAATATACACTCTTTACTAGAATCGCCTTCGCTTTTGTAACAGCGCAGACATATTCAAAACAAAGCCCAGCGTCGCGCCAGTCATTGTTGTGGCCAAAACCGTGATAAAATATCGTGTGCAATGATGCTTTGTTCTATGTTCACAAGGAGAATTACAACAATATCTAAAGGAAAACGAAAACTCCATTGGTTCGAAATTACTTGGGATTCCGTTTTATTCTTTAGGTAGGCTTGATTTTAATTCAAGTGACAGTAAGCTGTGAATATTTCTGCCCTGCTTTCCTGATATCTTTGATATTCAAAAGGTAGGCAGAACCTGGCGGAGATCGCTGGAAGCCCGAGGCGGAATAAAATCTCACACTATTCCACCAAATTTTACTTTCAAATCACAAATTCTATCCGAGGGTGGAGAGGACATCAATAAAGCTGTCATTCCGTACTGCACAGATATGCAGATGAAGAGCTATGTAGCTTTCCCTATTTAGTTATTTTCTTTCTTTCTGATGACATAATAGTGACATTTCCTTTTAATCAATAAATTTGACATGTGTTCAAAAAGTCTCCTTAATTATATTCTGGTTGCGTCTAGTGATTGCAGCGGCATTTCTAAAGGTAGCTGTAGAAACCGACCTTGGTCGTTTAACACACACACACAAAAATGAACACAAACAAAGAAACTATCATGAGTTTATTTTTTCTGTTTAGGAAAGAAATTGATTGACTTTATTTCAAATTGGCATGCGGGTACCGGTATATCTGCGGCCATTGTGGTAATTGTACAACCGAAACAGGCACTAGCGGCCCATGTGTAAAATTTACGATACACAAGGCAGACAGTTAGAGTTGATGTTTGTTGCCACTTCAAAAAATTGTATCGGGATCAGATGAAAGAAACAAGGGCCGACAAAATAGCCTTCTTTACCTAAAGAAACGATGCTTAAGCCCAGGCCAAGGACTCGCAAGTAGTTGTAAGTAGCCGCAATCTGAACTTGCGGAGAGACCTGCGTTGGGTGGCCAAACGGACTCGCAAGTTTCCTCTCAAGCACACGCAAGTCGCAAAAAACCCATTTCATTGGCTAATAAGTTGCTATAACAACGAATGGACGTCACTCAACTTGCTTAGGTAGGGTCACTAGTGTGGCCAAACGGTGAAACAACTTGCGTCGACCTGGGTACAAATTGAGCCAAAGTGAGCCCAAGTCATCGCAAGTCAACAAGTATACGCAAGCCCTGGCCAAACGGACTCGCAAGTAGACCCAAGTTTTCGGGCTTTACAAGATTTTTCCTTCTGTTCGTCCTTCTGTTCGTCCTTGGTTTGGAACTGAATAAAATAAAGTTCCGTACTTGTCGGCAACTTCGCTGAAACGTCTTTGGCTCACAGATTTCAAGCCCTTTTCCCAAAATTTCGTGCCCAAAAATTAACCTTTGTTTCTGCACCTTCCATCGAAAATTGGTCAAACATTCGCCCTTCAATTTACCCGGAAAGAGGAAAAACTTTGTGTAAATGTTCCATTGTAATTAAGAAAAGCTCTCGATTTTATTATTCAAATCAGGCGAAAAGGACTTCTGGGAAAGGGTATGACTATTTTTTTTTGTTATGGGTCGCTTACGATTTTGATTCTCACTGTTTACATAGATCTACATATAAAACTTGCGTTTATATTTAAAAGAAACCCTGCGCTTTACGAAAGCTTTCGCCAGTCGTGAAAAGATGAAAACTGGCAAATAAATTCATTCAATTTAATCACTGATTCATTTCCTCATAATAATTTCCTGAGTAATTATTACATTACAAGCTTAAGATAGCTAGCAAACTATTTTCGTGCTTAGCATAGGTGACAAGATGAATCAATACAGGTAGAAAATGAATAAAAAAGAGTATTGTTATCCGCGGCAATGTATTACTTGAGTTCAGGCACCGGTAATGTCTTCAATTGTTTACGTTTAAAACCCCTTTCAGACAAAACCATTTTCTCGACCAGCTGTTTGAGCGATTCAATTTGAATAACTGTTTGCCGTGTGTTTTTTTTTCTATGTGTAGCAGAGTACGACTTCTTTCCTTAGTAAAAAAATCCGAGAAAAAGTGAGTTTTTACGTCTTGAAAAGAAATTACGTGAGAAAGACTTCAATAATGAACTGACATAAGGGGACACGTTAGACTTTCTCAAAGTCGTTCGCTTGGTTTTCTGGTCTGGTGTGGTAGGACGCGCTCAAAAGCTCGACTTGTGAGCAAGTCTAGGGGACACGTGTTCAGTTGCGATTGCTAATTAAAGATGCGAGCCTTCGACCACTCAATAAAACTGAATTCTAAAGAACTGGCTTGCGGCAAAGTTAAAAAATGACTCAGCGTTATCACATGCTGTAGGGTCATACGTTTGACCAGTACCACTGAGTTATGGATCAAGCATTAGCAAATAAAAAAGATGTTGGAGATCGATTGTCATATATGGTCAATAATGAAGATAAAAAACCTACTGCAATTCAAATACTGCATTAAGCATATGATTTATTCATCATCAGGAAGTTAAGTGTATTTTGGAGTCAACCAGGAAATTATCCATAACATTTTCTTTAACACTTCCTAGTGTAGTAAAGTCATATGGTTTCAATCATGTCAGGCAAGATGCAATTTTTTAAAATATATCTTATTCTTGTAATTTATCGTTTTTTTTCCTGATATTCCATAGCTCTTTTCGAAAGAAACCTAATATTTATTTTGAATGTCATCGATTACTGATCTGTTCTACAATATGTAGGCTTATCTATGTTTAGTGAATGTAGCCTATCACGTTAAATTTCCTCTCGGAGATCAGTTCGTAAGGCCATTGGGAGATATTATGATCTTTAGCCAAGGCGGACAGAATATCTAATCGTTTCACTAAACAACTAAATGATTATAATAAAGAAAGCAAGGACGAGGAGGTTGTATTTACCGAAACTTATTTAAAAAAAAAAAACATGTAGTTTTCGCACAGATACCGCGCACGCTGTCAACCGGCAAGCAAATTGGCGTTCACTACCAGCTGGTACGAACTAGATTACACTGAAGACTTCCTCCGATCTTCAGTACATAGGTGGGTTTCTTTCAGTTTTCGGTTTGTGCAGCTGTGAGACGTTTCAGTGCACAACACTTGAAAAACTGTGAATACGCGTGGGTTAAGATGATATGGGCTTCAGCAGCTGTCAGATACGTACGATTGACAGGCTATAGCAATTAGCAGATGAATATTTGAATATTCAGTAGCTAATTTGTTGAAAGGCGAGAGACCATAACTGAAATGGAAATCTGTCAGTCAAGGATTTGAGAAGAGTTAACAGGTCTCGAAATCATCCAAGCCTGTCTCATGTCCTCATTGCAATTCCAGTAGCCTTGAGGCAACAAACAACAAAGATGAATATAACCACGCAAAGTCGACACCCTTTATTTGAGTTTTTTTGGCTACTTCTTTCCCTTGCTTATTTTGATTTTTGGAAAAGAAGCCCATTCGTATGCTAAGATATATATTTCATCAGTTAAACAGTTAATGACTGATACCCTGTGGCTTAATTTTTCAATTTTATTCTTCGTTTGCATGGTGAACAATGTTATCTGTTCCCATCTGTTCCTTTGGTCCTTATTTTTCCCGCCCTTACGAAATCTGTTCATCTCGTTATCCTTTTAACCTTCACTGATGTTTTCAGATCTAGCTCCCAATTAAGCGCTCCTCTCCTAGATGATTTGCTATAGTTCTCCCAGACCAACAGTGCTAACTAGTTTGTTCAAGATGAACCCGCGGAAGCTTACTTACAGATCCCTTGGGAACCAAGAGTGGCGTAGGGCGTTACCTAAATTTCCGTACTATGGTGGATAGCCAACCCTCCGCCTATACCCGATCTTGGGTGAGCAGGCCTCGTCTTAGAAAACCGATCAAACTATCCCCCGATTGGATATTTGATCCGTGATTAAATTTCCTATTCATAAAAGGCCGTTTTGAAACAAAGGATCCATCCTATCGATTAAACCTGGAATGAATTGGTTAGACCAGTTGTTCACATCATGCAGTGGCGAGCGAAAGAGAAAATGCATGGGAAAAAACTACGGCTTTTTATTTCGTTATTTTATTTCGATAGCTCAATTACTTGTTTTCCATTCTGATTCAAAGAACTGTGCCATAAGTGTTAAACGTTCGTCTTTCAAACAAAACTCGTCGTCATACTCTTGTGATTTTTTTTAACAGAAACGGAATGTAAACTATGTAAGAATTCGGCGCAAAATGATATGGAGAGTGAAGTACAATGCAAGCAACAGCAGAAAATCAGAAAAAATGAAGTTGTAAGAGCAATCGCTGAGTTCATCTCTCATCGATATTCTTTAACTGTGAATTTAGAACGACGATTAGTATTTAGAAATATACGGTTGTTACATATAAAAAATAAATTAGAGTTATGAAATTCAAAATAATTAGAGGATCGTATACGTGTCAGTTATCTTCCACTTAACCCTTTCACCACCAAGGGGGACTTCAACGATTTCACTCTGTCGAACGCCAGACGATTTTACTCGTCAAAGGGGAGGCCTTTGGTGAAAGGGTTAAGGGTCGTCTCATACCTCACAGGCACAAGAAGCTCTGCAAGTATTTAATTTTGTTAGGTTTCCAATATATTAAATTGGCAAGGTAAAAGTATTCTGAATCAAAACGCTTCAGACTTTTTTTTTTGTTTTAATGTTTGTCTTTCTCAGTGGTTTGGGTACGTTCTCTACACGTAACCTTAAACTTTATAGAGGATTTCATGGTTGCTTCGTTGTTAGGGTATCCCCTTCTGCCTACAGGGTGAATAAGAGATATTTCCTTTAGGTTCACCACATCTACAAAGTATTCAGATACAAGAAACGTTACCTTTTCAATATGTTTATTCGCTTTTCTTTTGATGCATTATTACTAATTTGTGTTCTTTTCTGATAATTCCAGCTACTGCAGGCCAACTCAGTACATAAGACACCTCTTAGCCCTAGCTACTGTAGATTCGGAAATTACCAAAACTACGAATCGCAAACTGACCGGCTCTAAAGGTCAGCAACTGAACTGTTACAAGATAAACACGTATTGTTCTCTATTTTCTATTTTGGTCCTGTCAAAGACAGCGACCCTAATTTGCCATAGGCTTGTTTACAGCATGAAAACAATAAATGAAGGCAAGGTTCATTCAATGAAAAATTCGTGAAATTATTGGTCACTCACTTGAGAAAAATCGTACTCTTGCCTTCAGTTTTTACATCTTTTAATTATGTTAGTCATATTAGTGCCCGATTCAGTACAAGTTCGTTATACATAATTGTCCAGAATTTAAACGGTTTGGCACATACTGAGAATAACTATATTTATATATACTAAACAGTGGATAGCGTCGAAGGCGCGCTCTGATTGGCTAGTCAAACTCCGAATATCCTTTGCTATTTACCTCGCGAGTTTCGTGCTCCCTAGTGTGAATTTCGAAAAAATGCATCCGTGACAAGCGAAGAAATCATCCAAATTAACGACGAAGCAGTCCAAGAAGACACAAAGAAAGCGACTAAATTTGGTTTGGCCATGTTTAAAGGTAATGGTTTATGTTTTTAACCCGGAGTTTATCGATAAAAAACAATGAGAAAGGTTTTGTTTACAAATGCAAATTAATCTTGCGTAACCTCATTTGTTCACTTGAAAACTAAAGTTGAATGATATTTTTTACAGAATGGTTTCAAATACATGTACAGAGAGTTTGCAACTCCATTTGAAGAAATGCCGCCACCAGAACTAAACAAATGTCTTCAGAAATTTTATCTGTCAGCGAGAAAACGGGCGGCTTGTTGTTTCAGTCCTTTGCGCGCGGGAAAATATTGCAATCGTCGTCGGTGAATAGTTGTTAACTATCGCTACCTCCGGTTTCGCTGTCTCTTCATTCGATCTCTCTGAGAGAGTCATATCAAAGACGTTATTTTTTCAAGGCTATTTCAAAAATCATTTGTTATTCTCGAGGCAATATAAAAAGGTATCTGTAATATACAAATTTTACCTTGCAGCTTATTTCTTGTGGCCTGCATTTTTAATTATAATTTTCCACGACTTTCCATGACCGACCACAAAATTCCATGACTTTCCAGGCCTGAAAATGAAACTATTAAATTCCATGACTTGCCAGGTTTTCCATGACCCGTACGAACCCTATAGTAGACGTCGAAGAAATATCACGACAACATAAAAATTTCAAGCAAAGGAGAAGCAAAATAAGCCGGCAGCCTAGAACCGCTTGCTAGTTTGCGAGCCTTTACTCGGGCGAGATTGTTTTCAAAGGTTTGCGTTGGAGATTTGGTGGGAGGGGGCGAAATGTTGGAGAGGCTTATGTTCGAAAATAACGGTTTCTTTTTAGTTTCACTCCGGAAAGTTAATAACTTAAGAGAAAGTGACCATGTTTCTTTAATTTGAGTTGTAGAAACAAAGCTCTAGAGCGCGTTTATTGAAGAGATTTGGTTTAATATTTATGTAAATCGAGTCAAGAAGTAGTAAAAGGTGCAGTTATGAAGATAATCTGCAGAAACAAGGGCATAAAGTATCAGCAAAAACCAGACAAACGTTGCAAAAAAATAAAGCACGGTATGGTTTGAAAAATTAGGAATATTAATTAATAATGAGATATAAATAAAACCATAACAAATGCAAGCGAGAATTAAGTTAGGCGAAGAAAGAAAGAAAACAGACGGATAGGAAAAAACAATTTCTCACTCACTTCAACAGTAGACCATCTTATACTCTAACTAAACTGTCGATAGATGCGTTTAAAACACAAACTATAAGGAGACTCTACCGAACGCCTTTCAGTAGATTAACACAGCATCCCGTTTGCCAGTTTACAATTCATAAGTCCTCGTCATCGATCGCAGACTGAAGTTTCTTGGAGGTTGTTTTCGGCACAGCAAACTTCTGCCCGCTCTTTCCAGACGTCTTTGAATGGCTCACGGGAACGGGAGAGGATTTAACAGTCTGTAAAGAAACGAAATAGTCAGTCACTCACCCAGACAACACCATTCAGAGTGGTTTGCTAATCAATAACAGGGGCACCCAACGAGCAAAATCAACCAAAAGCTGTAGAAAGGAATTGTTAAGCACCTTATGATGTTTGAAGTCTGTGTTAAGTGATGTTTTCGTTAGCTAAAAGAATTTGATCTGTTCGGATTTCTTAGCTGAAATTTTAATTGCCCGAAAATGTTAGGGAACAAAATCTTCAGTGGAGAAAATGCTAACTGAAATGAACTTTCCAAGAACTTTCTAGGGAACTATTTTCTTACCGAAAATGCTAGCTGACGTTTTTGACTGCCAAAAACAGCAAATACGACCTTTCCGAAAGCCTCATGGGCTATGATTTCCCCATGGCGAATCTTTTAGCCCACGTTTCAGTTACAAAAATCCGAGTGTACTCTTTAATCTACTCCGAAAGCCTAAGGCGAACTGCCCAGTACCGAACAGATATCTACCGAAACTTGTCGTTGGGTACTCCTGCAATAACGCAAAACCAATTCCAAAGTACCGTGTAACCTCGTTAATACAGTCACCTGTTTTTCCATTAGAACGCAAATTTGGCTTGAGTGGCCGTATTGACGAGTACTATACACTCGCTGGGATTTCACAATGTGGCCTCGTTATCGGGGTGGCTGCATTAACAGGGTTTTCTAAATGAGAAAATATATGGGTGTTTCGCCGGGACCAAAAAACGTGCCCGTAATAACGAGGTGGCCGTATGGCGGGGTTCCAGTGCACTTGCTAGTCACGGAAGATACAAACATCAGAGAGAATCATAATCATAATTCAAAAGAAATACACGTGACAGGCACCAAGGGCGGGAAAACGCGCGCGAGCAAGCCATGGTTGGTTTTGATTTTGCTTCTCATTGGTTGACAAAGTCGAGCAAGTTTTGTCAATCAATCACACAGAGAAGTAAAACGAACGGAAACGTGAATTTTTTTTTTCAACATTGAACTGAAAACTGCTATAAAGTCTTAGAAACAGTGACGTAAATCTAGTAAGTTGTGGTATCACCCCAACTATCAAAATTAACAACAGACAAAAGTTTTAGGCGCTCATGTACCGCGAAAATGGACCTTCTTTTGAAAATAAGGAGGCAAATTATATTACACAAACTCCGTTCGAAATATATGAGAAAACAACAGGTATAATCCCACTTATTGTGCTACGAACCACTCTTTAACGAATCTAAAGAGAAAAATAGACTATACCCCCCCCAGGGTAGGAAAAAAAAACCAGGCACGACGTAGTACCACAACTCCCTGCGGCCCTACATCGCGCCGCTGTCACGTGACACTTCATCTTTCCTGCTGTGCTACGAACACAAGCGAGGTAAGTGAGTTTTGTAACCGCTTATTTTCCACTTTTTAGGCCCTTCCACGGTCCATTTCGACTCGTTTTCGAGTCGGCTTTCTATCGGGTAGGTAGCTTCTTTTCTTTCAGGAGTGTATGTTTGATTTTCGCCATGAAAACGTCGAAACGACGTCGTTCACGATCGAGGTCTCGTTCGAGATCAAAACATGATGCCCGCCGAACTGATTCAGCCCTCCTAAACGCCCAAGGACTTCTGGTGAAGACCAGGCATATCTGTCCACTATTTTGAAGACCTTACAGCAGGTTCAAGAGGACTTGAAGTCCACGAACGCACGCGTCTCATCGATCGAAAATTGCTGGCAACAAAGCTTAACGGCTTTCCCGCCAAAGGTGAGCGTGGAATCAGACGCACTTTTTGGCTGGCATATTCAGAGGAGGTCCACCCACGAGGGCTCTATTACGGCTTTTAAGCCACCAGCTCGGGCTAATGAGCCACCAACTCGGGCTAATGAGCAACCAACCGGGGTTTTTGAGCCCCACAGTGGGGCTAATGAGCCTTCCAACAACGATGGAAATCAGAGTATCGGGACAAAATTAATGTTCCCCCAAATGGCGGTGATCTCTGTGATCCAGATTCGCAACACCCTTCTTGGGAACCAAAAGTGGGTTTTGCCGCTGTTTTGCAAAAAAATAAAGAAATAAATAAAAAATAAATAAAAACTTCCATCGGGTTTGATATTCTTGACAATTACTCCATTCCGTCGGTGGATTGTTTGTTTTCTCCCACCGAAGTCTCGAAAATATATACAAGAGCGAGACAAAGAAGTAGCCTCTGTGCAGAGGGCTATGCTGAACATAACAGGCCCCCTATGTTTGCATGATGCATTAACATCTAACAAGGATGTCTCCAAATAAGACATCAAAACTATTTTAGAACAGTCGCTTTGTTTGCTTGGCTCTGCAAATTACCAATTCTTAACCTTGACACGAAAGAAAATTCTGGTGGCCTTAAATAAGGGTAGGGCTGCACCTCTTTGAAACCTCTAATTTCACTGGATCTTTATCAGTTGCACCTCTATTGTTTTATGGCTAGGTTCCATTGTTTTAATTCTTTGTTTATTGTTGTTTTGAACCAATCTTGTGAGGTGTTGCAAATGGTGCAGGTCGCCCCTTAAATAAAGATAATATTGGCCTAGCTGAGCACTCTCTTCCCAACGCTAAGCGCATGCTTTTCGGGGATGACTTTCCTTCTATTGCTTCAAAGCAAGCAGTCCTATCTTGAGGCCTTGCTAAGAACTTGGCATCTGCTTCGAATTCACAACCGACTAAGCGCCCTCGCCTTGGGACAACGCTTGCTCCCAACAGGGACAAGCCCTCCTCAGGTACTTGCAATAAATATCAAAGTACCCACACAAAAACACGGGCGTTCCTTTCAGGTCTCCAAGTCCGAGGCAAAAGAATCGACAAATTCATAGACAAGTGGAGGGACATAACCTCCTATCCAGAAATTCTCAGTATTGTTTTGGGTTACAAGATTCCGTTGCGTTGCAAACCTGTTCCTAGTTCTCAAAAGGGGTGGAACCTCCCGGCCAGTAATAGACTTACGTTTCCCGTACAAGTTCGTAGAGAACTCACATTTCAGATAGAGAACATCTCTTGCTTGAAGTCTCTTTTTCAAAGAGGCGACTACATGATGACCATAGATTTGAAAGACGCATACCTGTTGGTTCCAGTCCACAAGGACTCTCAGAGTTTCCTGCAATTCCTCTGGAGAAACAAATGCTACGCCTTTCAAGGCCTCTGTTTTGGCTTAAATACCGCTCCAAGGGTCCTGTCGCCTGGCCGTTTGACAAGCACCCCTTCATTTCAGATACTTACAGATCCAATTGGTCCATGCTTTGCACAGGTCCGAGCAAAACTCGATGTCACATTCACGCTGGACCACAACCCCATGGAAGAACTTCAGTGGTGGCTGTTTAACATCGCTTCCGTGAAAAGCAGCCCAATCACACCCCCAGATCCGACCTTGCTTATAATGACCGATGCATCCAAGACAGGATGGGTTCCTGTTTGCCAAGGGCATTGCACAAATGGGTGTTGGTCAGAAGACGAAAGCACCTTCACATAAACGTATTGGAGCTCAAGGCTGCCTTCTTGGTCCTAAAGCCGCTTTGCTCCTCGGGTGCGGGGCGAGGTTGTATTTGTCAGACGCCGCATATACTACTAAGGTTGAACAACCCCGCACCAACCCGCACCACCGCGCGGGCAATTAGAGAGAGGTGGGTGCATGGTAACCAAGATGGAAAACAAACCGCAGAGAGGGCCAACTGTCAGCAACAGGGTGCGGGGTATTAGAGAAAGGGGGGCGGGGGGTATCCACGACCCATCAACCATGGTGAAAGGCAGCGCAAAGAGAGGTAGCTGCAAAAAGCGTTCCTCCAAAAAGCAGACTGTCGCCCCCTCCCAACAAATACCCGACCAAAAAAGTTGGCAAGAAAAAAAGGAAGAAATCATGCGCCTGTACTCCTTACCTCCCCCGTGGGCAGGAGACCCCCCCTGCCTTTGTGGCATGTTTGTCCCCGGTGAAGTGTGTTCTGAATGCCGCAGTTCTGAAGAAGGTGTTGTTTGTTCGAAAACAGAGGTTCCTCCCTCCTTTCGGGGTGGAATGGATGACTCCCCACTCATTTCTCTCCATGAGGAGGCAAACCTCATTCAGGCTCGCTACTCGGCTCCTGAAGACTTCAGTTTTGACCGTTGTTTGAAATGCACTGGCTGCAACGAGGACGATATCTGTCTCAGAACCGGCGCCCCACCACCCTTTTGGGTTGGCATGGATGATCCTCCTGCGCGGGTGTGGGATGAATGGTTTGGGGATTGGGATGCAGCCAGAGTGGGTGATGTTGAGTAGAGATATAGTTCGGCGCCGGCCTATTAGAGAGAGAGGTGTGTGGAGTAAGACGATGGCGGAGCAGATGGTGGAGCAAACGGCAAGACTGATGGCCCAGCGAACAAACTATCTTATTACTGGAGGCCTGCTCATGACCTACACTGAATGGGTGGATGTAGTGAGTGATCAGGAAGAACAGGCTCTTCCTCATGAAACGTTAGATGATGAATATGATTCATATCTTGAATTATTTTTTGAGTTTGGTATAGAAACAATTACTGACACAACAGAAAGGTCAGACGATGTTTTTGAATTGCTTTGTGGCATTCTGGCGGGGGAGTTAAGAGAAGAAGACTCCCAGCCATCTATTTTCATACATCCCTCTAGCGGGTGTGTTGAGGCCAGGTTGACGCCTGGTGCGGCATAATCCCATTCCAAGTCAGCCTTTAGAAAAGAGGGGTGTGTGGGGAGAGCGATGACGGAGTGGTTGAAACGACGCACCATAAGACATGCGTTTGTCGCAGAAATAGACAAGTGGTTGGAGTACAAAGAAAACAAGGATTCCATGGATTACGAGCCAATGTGCCACGTGTGCGAGCTCTTGCAAAACGACATGTCTTCATGGCAGTTCATTCTGAAAACAAAGGAAACCCACTTCATAATCGTTTGCGCACTCATATCGTACTGGGTTCTTCACTCCCTCCCCGAGGATGAAAAGGAGTTCATGAACAAGTGGCTGACCGATGAGGGATTCTATGACACGGTCCATTGAACAAAGGGGTGTGAGGGGAAGACCAATGGGCGACGATGATTGGGCAAACGTTACACCATTAGGCGCAAGTTGATTCTGAGAATAAACAGATGGCTGAAAGAAAGGGTGGACAAAAATTCCATGGAGGGGTTCGCGCCAATGTTATATGTGCGCATTTTGTTGGAAAAGGATGAATCCCCTTGGGGTTCATCAAGAACACAAAAAACATCCACGACACCTGTGGCGATTTTTCTTTCAAAGCTTTCAAACTCCTCAAACCTGATGAAAAGGAGTATATGAAACGTTGGTTGCTCGATGAAAAGTTTTGGGTAACGGTCCATTGAAGATCTGCACTGAGATAGCAATGGATCTGATGGAGCAGATTCACGCGCTCCCTCCCGAGTTGCGAGAGAAAATTCGTCGCCACCACACCCAAAACCAGCTGAAGGAAAGAGAAAAAATGGGTTGGAATTGGATCCACAAAGAGCTTTTGGCTCCCTTGTTTCAGTTCATGTTTCCCATTTTTTTCACACCCTTGCAGGAGGGTTGGTCTTTTGAAGAATAGTACTCCCTCACAAATGAATCTGCAAGAAAGGGTCAACCAACTCACACCAGAGTTGAGGGATGAAATACTTAAGGATACAATTGCAGCTAAAATTCAGGACAAAAAAGAGCGGTTTAGGGTGAAGTACATCGTGAGCTGTTTCTGTATTTCGAAGACGCCCGCTTTTGTGAAATTGAGAACTGCTACACCCTGATAACCAGCTGTGGGCAATGCCGTACTTGCAGACGGAACGGGTGTTGTTGGGCCTGTTGGTTGAAAAACAGGCACCACGTGTTGTGCCAGTGGTACGAAGCCAAGGATATTGAAGAAAAATGGATCATGGATTATACATACCCATGGCTGCCGCATCAATGCTCACATTGTGTTGGCTCTTGGTGTCCCTTGCAGGTGAACTACGTTCCCCAAGAAAAACCCTCGAAGAGGAGGTCAGAGAAGAATTCAGCCGGGTTGTGAACGAGCTCAAAAACCCAGACCAAGTTTTTCCTTGGCATTAATTGCGTTTCGGGCCAACCCGTGGCCCCACTGTCTTTGCTTCCATGGAATCGCGTCAAGAGACTTCACCATTTTGCGGTCGGCAACATGCTTGCACTTTTTTTCGTCCTCCGTCCTTCTTTCCTTTCGTCCGCAAGGTCAGTCAAAACACCAGCACCCTCTGCATGAGAGGGCCCCGTCAGTTTCCCAGCAAGAAGCGGGTTTTGGTTATTCCGCAAACCGTGCACTTGGCCTTTCCCATTTTCCGGTTGTTTTTGGTTATGACAACTCTTTCAGACCCAGGTACGTTCGGGGTTTTGCGTTTGTCCCGCACACAATACTAATCAGCCATTGGTCAAGGTATATTCATGAAATAATTTTTCACAACCTGCTCGTTGTGATGCACATCATCAGAAAACATTTTCAGAATGTCTTTGTAACTCGTACCTCTGTTGCATTCATTGAGGAAAAGCAGGCAGAAATACCCACACCTCACACTTCCGATCCGATCCGATCCGATGGATTTGGTTGTCATTGTGAAGAATGGTTTTGTGACCCAACTTTCGCATTTCCTGCTCCCACTCATCTGGGGGAGGCAGACCGAAGGAGTCGAAATACTCCATGTCTTTGCCTTTCCAACAGCAAACCCAATGTGTGCCCAAACTTCCGAAATCGTCCAGGTTGATGATGCAGGGTGAATGGTGCAGAGGTTTGACCTCATCCCAAAAGACGATGCCTTTGAGAGGGATGCCGAGATATTCGCACCAATTCATCAGGTCAACAGTGGAAAGCGGCACGTCTCTGAACTTTATTTTTTTTCCCCGACCATCGGGCGTTCCCAATCCTCCCAGCGGCCACAGATGGGTGGAGGGTGCATTTGCATTCCCTCTCCCCCTGGAGGGGGGAGGGCGCAGGCGTGGGGGCGCCGAGCGGCGCATGCCACACCGATGGAAGCCAGAAGGCCAAGAAACCCACTGACCATGCCCTTGCCGACAAGATACTTTTCAATTGTCTTTTTCTGGTCGGGGGACAGCATTTGCGTCAGTTTGAAGAGCTGCACCTCCTGGGGGCCAAAACCCTTTCCAAAGATTTTTTCAACAACTTTTCTGCGCTGAAGCTGAGTCCCGTGGTTGCCAAAGCCTTGGCGGCAGGGGCGAGCAAAGGCCGGGCCAGACTGAGCGCGGTGGAGAAAAGGTTGCCGCCACTTTGTGCTGCAATTTTGCGGATTTGTGTTTTGTTGATTTTCAGATCAGCGCCTTTTCCTTCACCCGCCGCTTTTCACATCCGTTTGATTTGAGTGGCAGTCAGCAAAAGATCATCACCATGCCCAATTTGTTCCAGTTTGATATGCAAAGTCACAGCGCCTTTTCGGAGAACTGCCTAGCGAAGACTGTCTTTTTGACCCGCAGTCAGCCAGATTTTGAAGGGGTGATACACCGTCGCCATCTTATATCAGAGAAAAGAAATTTCGCAGAGGCGGAGAACAACTCAAACAACAACCAACTCGTTTCCAACCTGTTTTATGACGAACTCTTTCTTGTACAAAATGGCGGCAAATATTCTGTAATCCACTGTGGCGGCTTGATTAAGCTGGTAGGTCAAAACCAGCTTTTTCTCATCCCCCGACTTACTTGGTGGGGCTGCCTGGAGATCGAAGTGAACGATCAGATAAAGCGTCGAGTAGTTGACTGCCTTCACTTGGGTTCCAGTGTTGTAATCATTTTGTCTGTAGCTGTACTCAATCAAATCCTGGCGATCCGTCGTTGGTCTTCTCCTTCATATTCCAATTCGGGTTAAAAGGTGCTGCCGTACTTGAGGCGGCATGTGGCCAACTTCGCCCCCCCCCCCCAAACGAGGGCAAAGGTGTCAAAGAAGTAGGGGTTTGCTTGGATGTTGTTCAATGACGCCGTTTTTTGAATGAAGACAAAGACATGTTTGGCGTTTGTCACGCCGGAGGAAATCGTCCATTCCCCTTCCGCATCTCTTTTGTCGAGGCTGGGGACCAACATTTCTTTCAAGTAGCGCCACTGGGTCGCCACTAGCGCCACTGGGTCGGTTTTCATTGACAAGCTTTTGGCCCGCAGGCTTCATCCGCAGTTTGGGGACCCACAACTCAAATCTTCGGACAACAATTCGGCGTGCGGTGCCGTTGTTTTGGAAAATCATTTTGTTGTCACTCTGCAACTTGATGTTGAACATGAGTTGCATCGGGGGCAAGAGCTTGTCTTCCAGGTCCTCAAAGAACGAAAAGTGGTTGAGCGGAATCCCCGTTTTGACAGGGTCTCCCTGGGAAAGAAGCGTGCGGGCTCTGATGTTGAGGTTGGTTGCAGCGGCTGCTGTCACAATGTGGCGTCGGTGTTGAGATACCAAAACGCGTCTTCAGCCACACTTTTTTGGCATAGTCGTCAGAATATTTCAGCAGGTTTTTGATGAAAATTATTTTGTGGATGCCGTTGGCTTCCTACAGGTCTTTCCCCCGGATGACACCCTCATGAATCTGATGAGAGAGAAAGAGCTGTTGACTGGGGCCGACTGCATGTCAGCCGCAATCAATGCCCCATCGGCAGTAGCCTGAAATTGGAAATCAACCCGGATATAGGCCTTGTACCAGTCGTAGATGACGTCTCGGTTTTTCACCGAGAACACCAGATTGGTTTTCTCCTATGCTTGCCCATTGGCTGGAAACATGAGGGGGGTGTCCAGATTGATTTGCTCGTAATCAACCTTCTCGAGCAAGTGTGGTGCCCTGAACATTGCGCTATACAAAGACAAAAAAATTTCCTGCTCCAAGGCAGGAATGTTCTGCTCCGAGGCAGAAACTTAAAGTTGGTTTGCCAAAATTTGACTCAGTTTGAGCATTGCATCTGATTGGAGTGGGGCCGTGGGCCTGTGGCGTTTCTGCAACAACTGTCTGATTTTCCTGCCCCCCTTCTCAGCCACCACAGCGGTTGTTTCCTCGGTTGAAGGCGGTTTTGCGTTTTTTTTCACAACTGGCGCCGCTTCTTTTTTGAGACATTTGCCAATGTCCATGAGGGTGTCACGGACCACACCTGTGCCTTTGTGTTTGATGCGATACCAACCGGCGCGGGTCGAAAAACTTCATCCACTTGCTTGGCAAATTCATCGTATACTTCAATCAGAAATTTCTCGGATCATCAGATCCACAGCCACGTCCGTGCCATTGAGGTTGAGGATGTTGTTTCGCCCGTCCATGACCCGGATCACCGAGTTGATCAGCTTTTTGTTGACTGGATGGAATTTGGGGTGCATGGGCTCTTTCGTGAAAGGGTAGATGACCTCGAGGTTCCCAGTGGAGAAAGAGAACAAAACGTCACTTGGCACGTCCTTCGCCCGCCACTCAACCAAGTTGCAGTGCAGGAAGACCCAATCGACGCCCCTTGTGATGTCTGGAATCGTGGTTCCCATGAAGCTCATCGCGTCTTTCAAAACCTTTTTGTTGAACCCAAGCAACTTGGCAAAATCCCGGCAGAGAGGTCGAGCTCGTAATTTTGCGCCACCCGCACCACAACCCGGGAGATCGAGAAGTCGAATTACAGACTGAAAATGTGCTTTTTGTCCTCAGCATCGGGGTCAATGAACCCCGTGTGCCACTGCAAAAACCTGTTGATGTCTGTGTAATCGTACATCCTGTTGGGGAACGTCAACGTTTGCCAGGCTTCTCCTTTCTTCCTCCACTTGATTTTGTTGTTGCCGTAGGCGGCTGCGACATTGTACCAGGAGTAGCTCATGGTGAGCAGTGTATCGAGGGCAGCTTCCCATTTTCGCTGCACGTCAAGCTTAATTGGTGGGTTGAAAAGAATTTCAAAGTCGTGGGACTTTTGAGAGGCGCCGTTTGGTTGCAGCTTCACAAGGCTCAAGTCGAGCACCAGGTGGTACATCAGCATGCTATGTAATCATGGAAAATTTTTCGCCTCTGAAATTCATTGACAGCGCCAAGCCGGAGAAGCTCGTTGAGCAAAGAAACCTCTTTTCAGAGTTTCATCGAAGTGTTGCCGGCTTTGATCGAACCAAGCGCCACAAAGAGTTGGTGGATCTTGTCACCGGTTGAGTCTCGCACACCACTGCCTTCCACTTCCCACTCTTCCTCCTCCTCTTCTTCTGGCCCACTGATCGAGGGTCGGTGAGACATGATGGCCTGTTCCCAATCTGTGGGAGGCTGGACTCTTGTTTCTTTTGGAGGAATTCGTTTCAACGCCTTTTTTCCTGCTTGCAGCTGCTGTAGCGAAACCTCCCGCTGCCCCTCTCTCTTCTGTTGTCTGTTTTCAAGAATCTTGGCTTTTTCTCGTTCAAGATCCGCCAAAGACCAGCCATGCAACGATGAGTTGGGGTCTTTCACTCTTTCTTCAGCAGGGTTCGGTTTTCGTTTCATTTTCATGATGAGGCTGCTGAGCAAGCGCAGCCTGTTCGATTTGGCGCGTTTTTTTAGAAACTCTGGCGCTTCTGGGTGTTCCCATGTTGGGCACGGAGGTGGGGGTGGGAGAAGGGGTGGACCGGCTGCCTCCTCTTCTTCACGAGGGGGAGGTGGGAGGGGAAACTCTTCTTCTTCCTCGGTTAGTGATGGAGGAGGGGTTGGGGCCTCCAGCCTGAAATTGTCCCAACCGAACGGGTTGATCCTGTCGACCTTGTCCATGTTGTATTCAGGGCCTTCCGCCTCCGGTGTGGGGGGCACCAAACTTTTGTTCAGCCTGGTCGTTATCAGTTTGAAAAGCTTTTCAGCCTCGACCTAGCCAAACTCTTTGGCGATTTTGTTTGTTTTGAATTTCCGGCGGATTTCATCCTCCTGCCTTTCGACCTCAGCCTCAGCTTCTGCCTTCTGTCGCCACCTTTTTAGGGACATTACATAGGAAAATGAAAATTCCGAACTATGATCCTGACGTCGCTGCCACAAACAGTTTCCGGCAGGGGCATCCGGCCATGCCCGACGACGTTTTCAGGATGTTGGTCTGCCGGCTGAGCAATTCAGGCAAGACCAACATCCTGCTGCACATGCTTTACGAGCTGTTGGAGTTTGACAAAGTCTTTCTTTTCCAAAAACCTCCACCAACACAAGTACCAAGCCCTCTTGCGGGACTTCGCCGAAAACATTGACCCCGAGGTGGGGTACGAGGTCATCGAGGCCCCCAGCGACGAAATAATCCCATTGGAAGAATTGCCGCCAGAGAATCAAAAAGCTGTCGTGTTCGACAACTTGGTTTGTGAAAAGAACCAGAACATCAGAAACTATTTCATGAATGGTCCGCACAGAAACTGCAGCATCATTTACCTGACTCAAACCTACTACAAGGTCCCCAAAAACATCTTGGACAACTGCAGCCATTTCTGCCTCTTCAGCTTCCTCCCGAAGGAGAACAAACAAATTGCCGACGAGCTGGGGGTCAACCACAACCTGCTGGACCCCGCCACTGAGAAAAAGTTCTCCTTCTTTTACTTCGACAAAACGCAAAAACTGATGAAAAAAATTTCGACAAAGATACATAGCATGGGGGCGTTTGCCAGACAGCTCGGTTTTTTCCGAAGATTCAGAGCGCCAGCCCGTGGTCAAGGCAGTGCTGCCAGCCCCCCTGGGCCATGAGGTTCGTGCGGAGAGAAGGGGGATCCTGGTCCACGAGGTGCTCAGGGTCCGCAGGGACCAACCGGCCTGCATGGGCCACAGGGGCCACAAGGCCCTCACAGTGAAGAAGGCCCGCCAGGTCCAGCAGGCGCGCGAGGACCAATGGGTCCACAAGGGCTGAAAGGCGACCATGGGAATGTTGGCCCCAAAGGTGACAAAGGTGATGCTGGCCCCCGTGGGGCGGAAGGCCTGTGCGGCATTCAAGGGCTCAGAGGCCCACAGGGCCCGCAGGGGTTGCAAGGGCCGCAAGTTCCCACAGGTGCGACGGGAGCTTTTATGAAACTCGACGGGAGTACACCAATGACCGGAAACCTGGACATGGGGGAGAATCTCATCACCAACATGGGTTACCCCAAAGACATTCTCGATGCCACAAATAAAAGCTATGTTGATTCAGAAATTGTGCAATGTTTGAAAACCGACGGCTCCAACCCCGTGTGGGATGATTTGAATATGTCCGGACATGCCATCCAAGATTTGAAAGACACCAATTCCAGCAAACCTGCTGAAAACGCTGTCAACAAAAAATATGTGGACCAAGGGTTGCAAACCAAAATTGATGTGATTGCACAACAAGACTTGAACATGAACAACAATGCAATCGTGAATCTTGCGCCCTCCTTCAACCTCAAGGACGCGGTGAACAAAGATTATGTAGATGAGTATTTTCTCCGCAGATACGGAACAAATTCAATGTATGGGTCCTTGAACATGGGCAACAACAAAATAACCAACCTAAAACATCCAACTGACAACAATGATGCAGTAACAAAATATTATCACGATGCCTTTTCAGCGCTACATTACATTGCTGATTGGCTGATGCAAAATGTTTTTTCTTATCTTATGGGAGATGTGGACGAATCCTCTTTGGAAAAAAATGTGTAGGTCGAGGGTATTGTCAACTTCGACGGATCATTTGCACCTTTCCCTGTCGGGTGGACAAAAAATCTGTTCGTCTATCTTATGGGAGATGACGACGATTCCTCATCTGAAAACAACATTCATGTTCATGGGGTTGTCAACTTCATCGCCTCCCCACACGGGGTCAACAAAAACGCATATATTTTCAATGTCACCAAAGACGCAGGCAGCAATGATTATTGCTCGCAGATTGGTTTCAATCTCTTTCCACTGCCGAAAGGGTATTACACATTCCTGGTCGAGTATTTTCCACAGGAAATGACAAATGTGTCGGTTCGAGCAAGCACAACTGTCGTGTCCATCACGAGCCAAACCACGCGAACTTTCAGCAGCTCCAACCCACCATACACCAAAATGCTTGTTCAGCTGCATCACTGGAGCAACAGCACCCCCAACTACATTTATTTGGATCTGCATGGCTCAACTTCTAGCTCCATCACAGGCCACCTTGTTGTTTATGGGGTTTCTGGCTACGTTTCTAGCATGGACTCTGGTGTTTTTGACTCAGTTTGGGTTGTGGACAGCGGGGCCATGACCATGCAAACCGACTTGGACATGAACGGTCATCTTCTGTTGAAACCCAAATTGGGGGGTGATTTGGATTTGAATTACAGAAACATTGCCAACGACGGCCAAAAGTTGTTTAGCCCTAGCCCGGGTAGCGCGGGAGTGGAGATGCAAACCTCTTTGGACCTGAATGGGTTTTTCTTATACCAAACAAAACTTGGTGATTTTCTGGATTTAAATGGCAAATCTGTCATCAATGAAAATGCAGCGTTGTTCGGTGGAACAAACAGGCAGATGACAATGATGAATGACTTGAACATGAACAGTTATTTGACAGAAATTTGAATTTGAATGACCCCTGGGTTTACAACAATGACTGCCCATTGTTCAGCTCAAGTGTCCATGGGTTGACAATGCAAAACGCGTAAACATGAGTGGGCATGTAATCCATCAACCGAAGTTGGATGGTGGTTTGAATTTGAATGGCTTCGAAATTATTGGTCAACCCTTTTTCAAAGATGCTTTTCATGAGGAAACGGCTCAACATAATGCAAATGAGGAAAAATTGTCAAAATAAACAGTCCTGATGAAATTTGTTGTCTTCAAAACTGGACTCTCGAAAGTGTTTATTTCTCACAGAATTCACCACTAGGAGGAACGGTGTATATTGTCATTACCCCACAGGGAGGTAATGTCAACACTCTTTAACTTCACCATGAGAGCAAACAACCCGAGTTTAACCACAAAAACCAATGTGAACCAGAGATTGTCATGTGGGTGACTTCAAGTGAAATATTCACATCCAAATGGAAACCCCTTCAAGTTGTCTCTCACATTTGTATTCACGGTTCAGGGAAATTTCCGCCTTTGAATATGACAATGGCCGCCTCTGAACCCAAGCTCTGTGTGTTTGACTTCAACCACATCGACCCCTCCCTTGAAGGGGACACCGTCGAGATGTTGAGGAAGCTTTACGCTATTTACCACAAAAAACATTGGGGCTACGAAAAGCTATTCCACTCCTTTCAAAGAAAAAAACCTGTTTTGCAATGTGGTGGCGGGAAAGGCCATCATCTCTTCTGCAGTTGCTGGGGGCATTACCTTGAACCCGATTGTGTTTGCAACTTTGACTGCTTTCAGGCTTGTGGTAAAAGGTGTGGCAAGCTTCAAAAAATATGACAAGAAAGTGGAGAGGGCCAGCTTCGCCAGGGTTGAGTACAAGAATCTCAGGGGGAGCCTTTCGATGAAAGAGCCTTTCTTGACAGGCTGAAAATGGTTGACGACTTCGTCAGCGACCACTGCATGGAGATCCCTGAAAAAATCCTGGCGAAATACGCCAAAAGTTTTGTCACAGAGTGAATGTGGTGTCACAAGCCCCACCACCATTCAAGGAACCTTTCTTTTCCTCGGCTGTGTTGCCGGGTGTATTTTTTTGACGGCAGGAATGAGGTGTGCGAGAATTTCTTTTTTGCATGGCCAGACTCCTTCTTGAACCACTTGAAAGTAATCGTGCTGAAAGAAAATGTAATTCACCGACTTGGGAAAGGAAAACTCCCTGAAATCACAGATAAGATTTCCCAAAAACTTCCACTGCAATGGGTAGCAGAGTTCTCACCCGCCATCCAAAATGGTGTTGACGGTGTCGAATATTCCGTGTCTCTTGAGAATTTTGCGAAGGTGGGTGAGTGAAACAGGGTTTGCTGTCCACCTCAGCTCCTCCCTGGTTTTGGTTGGGGTGGTGAGCTTTGGCAAACAAGATCGAAATTCGTGTGGTCCTCGACCATTGTTTTCCCACAGCACACCCTTCCGTTTGCGTGCTCCATCTTTCCCACTGGTTTATATGTAAATGGCAACTCCTGTCCCTCTTGCCTTGCAGAAGCGCCTTTCAAAAATTTACTACAGCCCGAAAGGTTATTGGAAAGGGTTTGCCGCAGTGAAAAAACTGGCCCAAGCCGCAAAGGTTTCGGAAAGTGTGGTGAAACAATGGCTGCAAAAGCAGGCTCTTTGGCAAATCTTTCTTCCCACACTGCGGCACATTCCTCGGCTGAAGTTTGACGTGCCAACACCCAACCCGGTGCACCAAGCTGACCTGCTCTTCATGCCGCACGATAAGGTGGGGTGCAAAATGTTCAAATACGCGCTGACTGTGGTCGACGAGGCCAGCCGCTTCAAGACAGCAGAGCCCGTGACCTAGAAAAATTCTGACAAAGTTGCCCGGGCATTTGAGAAAATTTACAAGCGTGGGCCTCTCAAGTGGCCAAAGCTGCTGCAAGTGGACCCGGGGTGGGAGTTCATGGGGGCTGTTTCCAGAGTCATACAGGCACATGGAATGGGCATTCGCCGTGGACATGTGGAAGTGCACTGCGACTGGGCAATTGTGGAATGCTTCAACTGCACTTTGGCAGAGTGTCTGTTCGGGCACCAGTATGCGGTCGAAATGTGGCTGCTGGAAGGGGTGCAGTCTGTTGTGTGGGTGGCACGGCTTCTGAGGGTTGTTGCTGCGCTCAACCAACAGACCACACAGCCAGGGTTGGCGCCCGCAGATGTGATCCAGAGAAAGTCTGTTTTCACCCAGCCAGCAACTCCATTTTTCCAACCTGTTGGCGCGGCCGAAAAAACCCTCCCCCTTGGTGTGGAAGTGCGCTGTCTGTTCCAACCTTGGGAGTTGGAAGGAGGCACACAAAGGGCCACAGACCCTGTTTGGTCTTTGAAAATGTTCGAGGTTGAAAGGGTCATGGTGAAACCAAATCAGCCAGTGATGTATTGGCTTTCCGACAGGCCAAAACGTAGCTTCATGTGCGAAGAATTGATGGTTGTCCCCCCAAATACCGAGCTTCCTCCTTCCAAACCTGGCTAATTCCTGGCCAAATGATACTCAAGCAGCTCCGTGTGAATTCTGTTGGGCAGTACCCGCCGTTTGTCGTAGTACGCCCTCAGGCCCAGCTTCTGTTGGTGGTACATAACCATCTGCCCTCCTTTCAGGCGGAAACCTCGGTTCGCCGCCATGTCTTTGTGTCCCTCGAGTGCCGCCTTGAAGCGCAGCCAAGTGACTTTGTTTTGCCTCTTTGACATCCCCTTCGTGCTGAACTTGGCGTGTTCCTCAGAACCGTCAATGTCCATGAAATAACACTTCGAGCAGGTCGCAATCATCTGCCAGCCTTTGCACTCAAGTTTCAAAAGTCCAGGGGTGCACCCGCTTTACTTCTCCAATGCCAGCCAGTTCTTTTTGTCTGCCTCGAATTCTGCCTGCATTTCCAGTTTCACCACATCTTCCAACTTTTCGCCGCTGATCGCCATGTAATTGCTGTCGGTGTGTCCATTGGGATCAACTTGAAGTCATTGCGGTTGACGTACTTGTCCAGGAAGTCAAAGTAAAACTCCAGCATCCGCAGCTTGGCCAACTGGTACACCGCAATCCCAACTTGGAAAGGCCTTCCGATTTTGATGTGTGGCTTCCGGCTTTCCAACTCGTACGCATCCCCGATTTCATT
The DNA here is from genome assembly GCA_016490735.1 of Pachyseris speciosa. Lineage (NCBI taxonomy): Eukaryota > Metazoa > Cnidaria > Anthozoa > Scleractinia > Pachyseridae > Pachyseris > Pachyseris speciosa. The sequence goes on from JAEMWC010000317.1 coordinate 848,782, forward strand.
CAGATCCTCGAAGAACGGGCTGCACAGGGCTCTGTCGACAACTTTCTCGTCACGGGTGTAAATTATGTTCGTTTGCCGCTCCACTGCTTCAATCATCTTCTCGTAAGTACTGTTTCCGAGCAGCTTGAATATGTCAGCGAGGAGGGCTTTGCTTTTGTCCATGTCGCCTGTCCGCCGGGTGGCCGTGACTTCTTCCACAAACCAGGTGAAGGGTTTGGCGGCCTGGTAGTCAATGGTGCGGTGATTACAGCCCCGTGGTCGACGTACCATTTCAACAGGGGGGGTGACAACCAACATTTTTTCCATGACCAGCGCACCCACCAGCTTTTTCCCATCTGAGCGCCTTCTGCCGGTGCGCCGCAGGCAATCCAGCATGTGTTGTGGGACAGCTTCGGTGGGCACCTGCTGGTTCACAAAGAATGGACACATCTCCTCGAATTTCGGCCACAGGGGTCTGGGAATCTCGATGTCCACCTCGGCGAAACCAAACCAGGCCCCCACCTGAAGCCTTCACGTGAAAACCTGGCACCTCTCTGGCCAGCTCTTCAAAGTGCACGACCCTTTCCTTTCCGCAAGGCATGTCTTGCAGCATTGTCGAGAGGTACAAAGCGTTGGCATCGTATCCCACGATTTTCCAGCATGGGTGGGGGCTCGGGACTTGGTGACTGCGGATGTTGGTTTCCCCCACTTCATGGTGCCTTGTGAAAACCCACCAACCACCGCGCCTCTCAACATCTCGTAGGCTTCTTTCCCGGCGTCCACAGCTCGGCGCCTCCTTCGACCCCCCCCCCCCAGAGGAGATAATGCATGCTGACCCCAGGGATCGACGCCGCGTCTTTCAAAATGTCAATGCCTTTGCTGGTGTAGAAACTCCGCATTTTGTTCAATGCCTCCAACCCCGGCACCACGTCCAAGTTGTTGTAATACCGCAGCCAATCTGCGAAGGTCCGCATACCCTTTTCTCGGAACAAGCATTGGCACCGCGCATATTCATCCAGCGTCAGCACATACTGGCAATGCAGTTTGGAAAACCACTCAGAATAAGGTGGGAGCCCTTCGTAATCGAGTTTGTCGGGCGTGTCAAACCATTCGTATGGGAACCATGATTTTTCCACCCTCACACTCGAAAGCTTTTACCCATTTGTCGTAGCTGGTTCCTTGGCCAAGGTAGTTGACAATGTCGAGAAATCGAAATCTAGGTGTGGTGATGTACATAATCTTGTTGGCTTTTTTCGCAATGGTGGGCTTTTTGTCGGACAGCCTCCCCACAAACTGGTTTCTGATGAGATTCAAGTCGTAATTCCCAGAGTTGAAACCGAGGGTCGGGACCTGGTTGCACCAGTCTTCGATAACCCCCTGCTGCTTTTTGGGGAGGAACCCAAAGTTGGAAGGTAGGAACTCGACCCACACTGCCACTCGAATGTTTCTTCCTTGCTGCTCCAACTCTTCAACAAAACGTTGAATCAGAACGGAAGGGTCTTTATCACAAATGTGTGTGGGCTCTGGTTCCAGTATGTCTCCGATGGAAACGGAGATCGGCACATGCAAGTTTTCAATCGTCAGGGTTTCTGTGGGGGCCTTCCGGCAGTTGCAGTCTCCGAAGGCTTCAAAGTCGTAAAGGATTGCGTGGGGGTAGCTTTTTGTGAAGGGCTCGGGCAGAAGGTCGCCCCTCAAAGGTCCAACTTCGCACCCCCACATCTCCACAACTTCGAAGCCAGCCTTAAAGTTGCCCGGTACATTTTTGTGTGGCTTCAAACCGCGATTCCAATGTTATCTTTCTCTTTCTGTTATCTTTCTCCATAGAAATCTTCAAACACCCATTTCGTGTTCGGGTGTGGGATTTTCCAAAGCTCCAGATGTGCCTTTTCCTTTTTCCTCAACCAATGCTCAGCCTCCTGCAGGGAGTGAAACCAGGGGGAGCCGTTCTCGCCATTGTCGGCATACACCATGAGTGAACTGTCCTCGATGTTGCGCAACTGAAAATTATTTGTCTATCTCAAGCAAAAGGTTGTGTAGATGTTGTGTCATATTTTTTCCATGAGGTTTGCTGTTTGGTCATTTTCCAAACCATCATTAACACGCCAAAGAATGTAACGCCTCCCTCGACTATCCTCCTCAACCGCAAATTCTGTTTGACCCAAAGACAAAAGATCTTGCTGATAATTGGCCGCAGTTTTCCGCCTTTTGACTGGTGTTTCAAACTCTCACAGCAACTCGGCCAGCTTCTTTTGCTTTGCAGTTCTTCGCCAGGGCAGGGATGAAGGGTGGGGTGGCTGGTACGGGCGAAGAATGGGGGGAGGGTGCCGTAGTGCATGTTGGGGGGTAACCGTTTCTGCAAAAGTAACCAACGGACCGCCCACCACTCCTCCCAACACCCTTCTGTGGGGGGAGGCACTGGCTGCACGGTGTTCGCAAACACACTGTCCAAAAAGGTGAAGAGTGCCCCCCAATCAATCTCATCTTCCGTTGGCTTTGAGTTGGTCCCCATCCTATATAATGGGCCGTGATTTTTTCTTTGTTTGGCCTCCTCCTCTTGGGTGGTTTGCACACTGCGGCTTTTCCCCATGGTTAATGGGTCGTGGATAGCCCCCGCCCCCCTTTCTCTAATACCCTTCACCCTGTTGCTGATGGTTGGCCCTCTCTGTGGTTTGTTTTCCATCTTGGTGACCATGCACCCACCTCTCTCTAATTGCCCGCACGGTGGTGCGGGCTGTTCGACCTTAGTAGTACATGTGGCGTCTCACAAATACAACCTCGCCCCGCACCCGAGGAGCGAAGTGATGAGGGTGCGGGCGAGGTGGTATTTGTCAGACGCCACATATACTACTCCTTTTCTGAAGAACCTCTCAAGGTGGTCTGTCTGAGAATGGACAACACTGCCGCAATGGCCCATGTCAACTGCAAGGGTGGTACGAGGTCGACTTGCCTCACAGCCCTAGCTCTGGAACTCTGGAGATGGTGTCTGGAGAGGGCAAATTAAACACCATTACAGAGACGGAATCGAGGGTGTTCAACGACAACAGTGAATAGATCATCAACCCTCAGATAATCTCTCCCTTTATGGAAGAGTGCAAAATCTATCTGTTTGCTTCTCACCTATCTACCCAGCTCCCCAAGTATGCAAACTGGCGTCTGGGATCTGGCGCATTGCACACGGATGCTCCGATGATGAACTGGGCACCCTTCAAGGGTTATGCCTTCCTTCCCTTCAATATTATACCAGCTGTACTGAAGAAAGTAACTCAGGGCAAAGCAGACATCATATAAGTCGCCCCCATCTGGCAAGCACAGCCATGGTGGTCTTCTTGTCGACCATTCAGTCCTCATCTTTAGCACCAGGCACCTCCTGAATGACCCAGCAGACCCCCAAGGGATACGCCCAATGTTTCCCAGGCTACACTTAGCCTTGTTTCCCATCTGCAGAGACAGCATCAAGCAATGGGAATTTCTGGAGACATTACTAAGATATTCCTTTCAGCATCTCGCCCCTCAACACAGAAAAAGTATCAATCAGCTTGGGTGCATTGGAATTGCTGGTGTGATAAAAGAAAGGTTGATCCTTTTTCGGCACCTTTAACTGACATCCTACTATACCTAACTGAGTACTTCAATAGCAGAGCAGCTTTCCACTCAGTTAATGTTGCGTGCTCAGCTATCTCCACCACTCATGCCAAGCTGGATGGCCTACCTGTGGGTCAACACCCCTTAGTTATTCAGCTGCTAAAAGAAAAGTTCAACGATCGTCCCCGTTAAGCTAGGTACTCCAAAACTTGGGACGTAAATTTTGTCACTCAATACCTGGCATCGTTTGGTAGTAACAGGTCATTGTCTCTCATGCAATTGCCATTTAAGCTTGCAATGTTATTCTCTTTAACCTGTCCGGAAAGGGTCTCGGTTGTAACCAAACTGGATCTCAGTCAGTGCCGTGTAATTCCATAGGGTGTAGAGTTTACACTTTTGGTTCCTTGTAAAAGAGGCTCTACTGATCATCTTCTGAAGGCCTTCTTTACACGATTCCCTTCCAACTCCAATCTATGCCCAGTTGAGACATTTCGCTCGTACTTAAAGGCTACACATGTGATCCGTCCAGTTATTCCCCAAGGTGGATCTTTTGTGTATCTCCTATGTGAAGCCTCATAAACTGGTTACAGCCCCGTCCATTGGGAGGTGGATATGTTCACTACTGATGGTCTCTAGTGTCGACACCAATATTTTCCAAGCACATTCTGTGCGCAGAGCTAAAACAATGGCAGCAGCCAATTCCAACGTTCCCTTATCAGAAATTTTAAGGATGGCTGATTGGTCTACTCATTTTGACTTTCCAGCGATTTTATTACAAACCCGTTCACAGCTCAACATTTGCTCTGGCCCTGTTTGTAGCTGTTTGCTCAACATTTGTTGTGTGTGCGGAACTTAAGATTTGCAACCTGCTATTGTTGACATTTGCCTTGCTTCCTTATAAGCATTGTCACTTTGGTGTTTCTTTGTTTTGGGTTGCATTAAAACATTACCAGTTATATTTGACTGTTTGCCTTCTATTGGCACCGCTGTTTTTGCATTGTACTCTACCTGTTGTTTTCTCATATATTTCGAACGGAGTTGGTGTAATATAATCACAATAATACCAAGGCCACAAAGCGGCCTGCCAGTATAATTTAAATTATATTACGAGGAGCAGGGTTGGCGTAGTGGTGAGAGCGCTCACCTTCCACCAATGTGTCCCGGGTTCGATTCCCGGACTCGGTGTCATAAGTGGGCTGAGTTTGTTGGTTCTCTACTCTGCTCCGAGAGGTTTTTCTCCGGGTACTCCGGTTTTCCCCTCTCCCCAAAAACCAACATTTGATTTGATTTCAGTTCAGTTGATTTAATTTGACTTTATTTGTTTCTGTATTTGCTCGGCCCCACTAGCCTTTGTGCTATAAATACTACTGAGGGTAAATAGAGGTTATTATTATCATTATTATAACAAATGAAGTGAGAAATATTGGTATACAAGGACCCACCCACCCGTCCCTCTCAGCAGTGTCACCACATTTAGCTATGTGCAGGTGCCAAGCCCTACTAGGGTGCCAATATAAGAACGATGGTGTCAACCGTCCACAGCGTTGAAAGAATGGAGTGTCATGTGACAGCGGCGCGATGTAGGGCCACAGGGAGTTGTGGTACTACGTCGTGCCTGACTTTTTTTTCCTACCCTGGGGGGTATAGTCAATTTTTCTCTTTAGATGCATTAAAGAGTGGTTCGTAGCACAATAAGTGGGATTCTACCTGTTGTTTTCTCATATATTTCTCACTTCGTTTGTTAATATAATTTAAATTATACTGGCAGGCCGCTTCGCGGTGTTGGTATAATTGTGATTAACTACCAACAAATATCACCCTTTGAATGAGCCTTGTAAAGCAAGGGGTGGGGTGGGATGGGGAGTGCTTCAGATAAGTTCAAGACTCATACAGGCCACTTGAACAACACAGTGGGAATAAACCAGTTCCTGTAGCAGAAGCATATAGGGGGTTTTATCACTCGGGAATATATTTTTGTTTCTAATCATGAAGTGATACTCGTGCTAAACGTCGTTCAAAGCGGACATTCACAATTCTGAATGGAAGGCCGCTGCGACGGAAAAAAGGCTATTTCTTAATTGTTTCAACCCCATATTATCACGAAGTACAGTAACACTTATCCAAATCTAATGACAATGATAACACTTAATCCTCCGTGCTAATCCTACATTGTAATTTAAAGTTTTGGTGCAAGCCCCCCGTGATGAGCTTATTTAGCTCTCGGGGTGAACATGTAAAGAAATATGTTTAAATTTAAAAATCAAAGTACAACTGTGAAGAAGTCGTGGATATATGACCTTATTTACGATAAGGGGGATTAAGCCAAGGTGACTCTAGAAAACGGCGTTTTAACTAGTTTAAACACGTGAAAACTCTTTCTGAAAGTGTTTCAACAACTTTTTAATACGTTTAAACGTCCAGCTCTTTTGAGCATCAATTTTTTAGTTCGAGAGCTTAACACAATTTAACCTCGGGGCTGTATATTTACATACCGCATACACATTTGAATGAATTATTGAGGCAGGGAGATATCGTGGGAGTTTAAAAAATTGTGCTCCTTTCGAAAGCTGAACAGGTTTCTTTCTTGTCCGTATGGTTGGATAAATATCAGGCAAAATGACGATTTCGCCAAAACGAAGCCAGCCAAACACTGCAGTATTTAGAGGAAATTGTCACACAAAGTTGTAATTTGACATATGCAAATTACGCTTTTTACTGCCGCTGTGAAATGCAACATTTGCCATTTTCTTAAATAACCATTGTTGCCATGCTTTTGGATATTAAAATAAACAAGTTTCATTCAAAAATTTTACTGAATAAAATGGGGCGTTTAGTTAAAACGAAGAGTATTTCTCAAAGCAAACTCGTGTTTACATTGTGGCTAGATGTGATGGCACCACTCAAAAATAATTTAATTTTAGATTGCGTTGTTTTCGTTAGAATATTATTTCCAACACGGAAAATTCTTTGCGAATGCAGCTATATTTGTGTCAAAAGTTTCCGTGGTCAATTCCTCTGCACACTTGGAAAATATCTTGGGTTGAACAGCTCATATATTTTTTTCCAGAGATCGCGAATTGGATGAACGTAGGAGAAGCTGCACTTGTGACAGAATGTTTATATTTTCTTTCGCCGTTCGGCTGTTTGATTGAATGTTCCTTTTGCCATTTATTCGTTCGATCGAGCTGAAATAAAGCTACTTTTACTTTTTTCATTCCATTCCTCAGTTCGACTGTTGCTCCTTAGACATTACTTCGGAAAGCTGATAGAGGTGTTCTGGCTGTATTTCGGAAAATCAGTATCTATTGGTCTGCCGTTGACATATCAATTTGTTTACATCTGAGTGAGTGACAAATTTGCATATTCTGACCCCCAACAAAAGTCGTTTCGTACGCTTCACGTATCCGCGACTAAAAATGATAACACTTCACATGTGTTACTGTTATCGTAAAAAATCCTATTGTGCCATGTGATAATTTTTTCCTAAATAGTGGTACTCTCTTCTTAATTTTCAATATCCGTTATATATTTTTTAAAAGACCTTTTAATTCACTCCTATGACTCTAGCCATGAAAAGCACTAGTTCGACTGGCCATGTTGGCCATTAAACCCGCCCCAATCTTTTTTCCATTGTAGGAGCTACACAAGAAGAGAAGGTGGGGTGTTAACATTATAGAAACTAGTTAGGTAGAATAATTGTAAAATAAATTGTACCGCGTCCTGTGAATCTGTGCTGTTTGTCGATTCTTCAACTGATCCATTTCCCTCGACATTACTTGGGTACAGCGGTAAAATACCATCCTAAAACCGAGCGACAGCATGAAATGTGAGTCACTCACTCTTTGCAAATGATGACAGTTGTGGTAAAAAATGGTGTAAAAAAAGAGACTGTAAGAGGGGCTCAGTACTGTCCACATGAGTAAGTATGTTTTTTTCAACTTCCACAGTGTGGTCCACAATGAGTTCGTAGAATAGATTTCCAAAAGTTACGAAAATCAATGCATTGAATTTCTTGAAACACGAATTGGATCAGGGTTTCACAGACACTGCACTCAAACTGACCAACGAACACTGGTTGCTTTTCCTTGCAAGCTAATGGGATTGCAAACTGAATAGTTCCTTGGTCTTATTCCACTATCTCATGAGGCTGCTGCAAGACTGAACTTCAGGCAGCTTTAAGTACTTTACTAACCTAATCTCACTATAACCAAGCTTAACAGCAACAACAACAACAACAACAAAATAAATAAACTGTTGATAATGTAAAAGAATAGAAGTAAACAATAAATGAGAGAAGAGATTTCACACAACTACGCGAGCTTACACTTCTCATTTTTCTTTTCTTATCATTTTTAGTGACAATGATTGTTACCTTTTTGTTCCATTCAATCTCGGTCATAACTCTATCCACACACGCATTCATGTACACAAACTACAATAAAATACAACAAAGGGCACGTTAGGAAATAGCCAAATATTTTTCTAGGAAATTATGAATGGACACCTGGCCCAGAGACTCCCCTGAACAGATTAAAAAAAATGTTTTCATGCACTGGGCGCTGGAACTTCTGTGACACAACTCGAGACTAACGGTAACGGAATTTGTCAACATGGCAAATATTTTGAACAACTGATTTGCTGTTGGGATGGTTTCATTCTGTAGTGTGACTACTTTTAGCCATACAGGTGGTTTGTTGCCAAACAGCTGCTAAGAAACTGGCAAACAGCGTGCAAACGTCAAAGCTTTTTGCTTGTTGCCAAAGTTCTGAGCAAAACTTTTGGCATAGTAGTTCAAAAGGTATATTAATTTTATTTATTACAATTTAATGGCAATAGATTAAGTAATTGACAATAACAATGATAAAAAAAGGCCATAAGGACGATTTGTAGAAGAGTTGCAGCGACCCCATATAAAAACAAATCACCTTATTCAACATAGATTATACAAAAATAAATAAATAAAATGATAATAATACCACTAACAGCTAGCAATAAAATAACTTTAAAAAAATGAAATCTTATTTACATTTCAATAAAAATTTCATAACTTCAGGTTTAAAAATATGCACACTAGAAGCAGAGCAGGTCTGAAAAGGCAGAATGTGCCATCTATCCAGTATGCGCAGACATATTTGCTATCTTGGTGAAGCACAACTGTCCGGGTGAGTGTAGTCCTGAGAAGGAATGTTTGTGGTGACATTGACTGACGTTTCGACAACCTGAGCGGACGACATCATCAGAGTCAAGTGAGTTGTGTAGTGTCAGCAGATGGTATAAATACTTTGCTCACTGATCTGCTCAGTCAACAAAGTGTGGCATCACCAGAAATAGTCCTTCTCAGGACTACACTCACCTGAATCGAATGATCTTGCTTTACCAAGTTATGACATTACTTCTGGGTTCAAACCATTTACGCTATTTGCTACTGCCACAATCGTACAGTGTCACATCAAAAAATCACTCTCCACACCTCTGAAGAGTTCAAAATACTTTCTACAAAAATAAGGGCACCTTTACACATTGCATCTTAGTTGTGATAAACTTAGCTCAAGCCCCTGAAAAACGAAAACTCTTTAATATCATAACAGTCCGTTTAGAACAGTAAGTGCTGGCCGTAAATCTGAAGTAATATGCAGATTTAGCAAAGACAATGCAACGTCAAATGAGAAGGCAAAAGTGCGCGGAAAGGACTGAACGTGACTTCCGGTGCTCAAATTGTTGTTCTGCGATTGGTCAAGTCAGATTGCAGATCGCCACGCGCCATCATCACTGTCGTTAAGTGTCTTTGCTAAATCTCCCTAATTACTCTGGCCAGTCACAACAGACGTAAACACATAATGAACCAATCAGAATTAACAGCAAACAAGTCACTATATGGTTTTGCAGGCTGATTGGTTGTCAAAAGAGCGTAAGTTTTGTGACCCAGTCACAGAGCGATTATTACTTTCCGCCCTCAGTTGAAAGGGCATGTCTTGAAATGCTAGCTGCCCATGAATTTTATCTTGTGTGATTAAACGTGGCATGCAAATTTGGTTGAACACAGTCATTTAGTCTCTCACAACTATAAGCACTTACATAATGAGAATAAATTTTCACCCATCTTGGTTTTTTCCCTCCTCGACTGAACTCAAAACAGAATGCCATGGCTTCATGGTCAGCCTCCCACTCTGTCAGCTCCGCCCAACTGAATGTTTGCTCCTGATCCTAGGAACAAAATACACACAACTTGTCTCAGACAAAATGGCCTAAAAATGTTAAATACCCTATACAGAATTAACAGATGGAATATATTCATATTTCAAAGAGTAGCAGAAAATTCAAACTGTATCTTAACGTTATAATAAACTGAGTGTGAAAAAGCTGTGCTGCTCGACTAACCTCTTTGTCCCCTTGATCAGAACATGCTTGTAAGCGGAAACTGTTCAGACTTATGCTGACAATGACATGGCCATGTTTACGTGCATCACATGCGCAGTGAGGAAACACAACGGTTCCATATCCCTCTAATGTCCTGGCAACATCAAGGAACTGTACGGCAAAAATTGAGCGAACATTTGCTAATCTTTCTGTGATATCACCTCATAAAATTATTTAAAATAACCCACCACCCCTTTTTGCTGAATGGCTAAATTTCTAAAGACAGAATTTTCCAGTTTGCTAATACTTGAACAAAAACTAAGGAAAGTGCAAAACTTCTATTAAAAAGTCATACAAAAAAGTTTTGAAAACACACACAACAGCCAAAAGCAAAACTTCCTGGGCTACAGTGTCTGCACAATATTATCGTTAATTTGTGTCTGAGTGTGTAAGTACCAGTAACAACTTTATTACTTCTGTGGGTTTTACTCTTGAGAGCCATGAATTGTATCCAAAAATAATCAAATTTAAGGCACAACTGAAAATAACATTTGATGAGTTGTTAAATCTTTTTACACAGTTGACATGCTGACCCAACCTTACTGTACACTGTTTACAGTCCCTTATTTTTCCATTGAATTGTCAAGACTCATGCTCTTTGATCAAACTGCCACCACCTTGGTTTGTTACGGCAAACACAACCTGAGGAGAGTAACTAAACTCCTACCTCTCTATCCCCAACTCCTGTCCCCTTAGTAGTTTAGACAGGTTGCACTAGCTGTTGCAAATCAACATGATGGCAGTTTGATCAAAGCGTACAAGCATCAACAATCCAACAAAAAAAATGGGGGACTGTTAACAGTCTAACCTTATTGCAAATCACTTTGGATACTGGTATCTCTAACTGAACAAACACAATTGTGGTGGGGGTGTGTGGTGTGGTGGGGGTAATTACTGCCACCCCCACCCCCACCCCACCTCCCAAAAAATGCTCCTCTGGATAAAAAAGAGAGAGATTTATACATCACAGAATAATGATATCAAAATATGTTAAAACAAGCAAATTTCTTTACAATAGCTGGTATAAGGTTTATGTAATCAACTTGAATCAAACCTTTAAAATAACTTTGTACCATTTATACCACTTGGAAGTTACAAAGAGTTTGTTTGTGTTACTCACTTCTTTCTTCTTATTGCCTGCTTGTAGGTCTTTGATTTTTTGTAAGTTTTTGCCTGGTAATAGCTTTCGTCTTCTTAAATCACCAACTGCCTGGATGTTTGAGAAATAAACATGCTTTGCCTTGGTAGATCAATTTACCAAAGTTTAGGCAAGTTTTAGGAAAGCCACAGTGTTATACAAGCATGACAAAATTAGCCATATTTGTTAGACATTAATTAGAGGATCTATAATAATATTACAGTCTGCAGATTCACCCAGTCCTATTGCTACAAGTTCCTCAATTCATTTTCATTGCCAACTTACGAAATATGTGTACACAAATGACTATTATGCTACACTGACAACAAACTAAACAGCCAAAAAAATGAACTTGGAATCACCTGGTTATATAGCAGATTTAGTGCAGCTTCATCATTGTTCATCTCAACTTCCTGCAAGAAAACAAGACAACTCATTAATTAATTTAGAATCAACTACCAGCCATATTTTTGTATAAGTGGTTACAACATTCGTTCATTACACACCCTAGCTAAGGTAAAATTCCATTTCCTAATTGCAAGGGGTGTTGTTGAAAGTGCAGAGTAACTCCTGATGTACACGCTATGTGGAAACTCATTCTTCTCAAGCTTTCGTTCTGTAACACAAAAACAAACACACTTCATAAGTCATTTAATCTACATCTGGGCATGTATTTAACAACTGACAGCTTGACTGCAATAAGAAATTACCCAAGTGGGCACATGCCCTACAGACAGAAGAAGTTAAGTGCTATTTGACGTTGAACAAGATTTTCATAACAAGACATCAAAGTGGCTATAAGCCAATGAACTCAGAAAACGAAACAAAAGCCACTAGAGGGTATGTACATGTGGTTTTGAATCCCTTTGTTTAAAAACGTTACTGAAAGCTTCAAAAGAGAAATGTGACAACTGCATTAAATTTTGAACAAATGGCCCTATAATTCTATCTGTTCTGTATATCCCACACAAAATTGTCAAAAGCAAGTTTCTCCTCTTCTGTGTATCTTTCATTAGCCTTTTGTGGTACACAGTGTATCTTGATCAAATTTTAACTGGCTGTTTTCATGATCATAATTTTGGTTGTACAGTTTCATTTTGGAATTTTAGCTTATAACATAAGCGAAATATAATATATTACGCCAAGTGTTATGCACTGGCCTTCAGATCCACAAAATGTTTAATAGGAAGCAAAGGAGTGATATCAGCCTCACACCTACTGATGATGATCTTGGAAATGGAAAATTGTCAATTTCCCAAGGTAAAAATGGAAAATGCTAAAGAAAGGAAAAAAGATACCATACATTGTAAAAGTCCATGTATAAGCCGCAACTAATGAAAACATCTGAGGTTGGATTTCTCTTAGGCCTAATTAACATGCATAAAAATTTATTTAGATGTCACTGAATAAACATAATTTATAACTGAAAGCAAGTTATTGTTGATCGTTGCCTTTTTCATGATCATTAGTGATGGCTCCTAAAAGAGCCATTTGTATCTTGAAGCATCCCTTGGCAATTCTTGTTCTCCAAGAGTTCTTTCAAGGGATTAATTTTCACTTTACTCGAACAACTACTAAACACCAATCTACAGGGAATCTACGTACGTTCCTCCACAAAGCTGTTTGCCATTACGCCTGTGGCCATGCATTCACTTTGATGCATATCTTTCAGCCACATTCAAGAAAATACCAAGATATGAATTCGCGAGTACTCGAGAGGCAAATTAAACGGCTGACAGTTTCATGTGTGATGCCCAGGCTATGCTCCACATTTCAAAATGTTGGCAACTAAGCACTCGTTTGTATCATTTCAATTGCCTACAAATTTCATTTTGAAGTGATAATCATGAACAAAATCACATTGAGAGAGCATGTTAAGTGTGATATATAGTGAGCTCAAAAGAAAAAGAAGGTACATGTAATATAACAAGTGAAAGTTTGCTATGAAAAGACTTAATTCATATGAAAGCTCACAATAATTGTCGTGTGAGTGTCTTGAAACTGTACTTGTTTCTCCTTGTTTGTCTACCAATAGAACTTCATTGCAACTTCAAACTTTGCCATCTTTACTTTGTTTTCATATTATTCAAGCTTCCAATTTGGAGGTGTGGCTTATCTGTGGATTTTTACGGTTCTTCCTTAACTATCAAGCAGCTGGCTTATAGCCAAAACCATACATTTTACAGAAACAATGTTTGGTGGTCATTGGCAAATTAGACAAACCTTTTGAGGTATCTAACCACAATCATCTTTAACCTGTGATAATTATCTCACACTAACACTTAGCCTGACTGTTTCTTATGACTGTTGGTCATCAAAAATTGGTCAACTGCTTCATGCTGTTTGTTAAATTTCATTCAGCTTCATGTACAACAACACCTATTTAACAAAACACTCTTGAATTCAAAATACTGGAAATGGACACAATCATGACTTTTAGCAATATGGCCTCATCATTTCAACTGCAGATCTAAACTAAATTTACTTGCAGTTTCCCACTCTCCACCCCCTCACCTCCCCAACTCCATACCATGACAAGCAATGACTGCAAGATAGAGTGTAAAAAAAGAATTCAAAGAGAGCACCTGCAGAATTTAAAAATTCACTCACCAAACCCATCTTCCAAAACCTCAAAGAGTGCAAAGTTTAAATAATTTTCTTGGCCAAGATTGAGCTTGTCTGCCAAAGCCTTGAAAAGAATGAAAACAATATTAAGTTTGGAATAAAATATTTGAAGGGCTTAATTAGTGCATTAGAGGCATAAGATGTGATTAAGCCTGTAGATAAAATACCCACAAGAAAAGAATAAAAGGCCTTAATGAGGACACATGGTTACCGGTTATGAAAACACACATTAGAAGGAAAAGAATATGCATCTATACATCTAACATCTCCATATAAAGCCAGTGCATAGTATACCAATAACTCAATTATAAAAACAAAAACATTTATTTCCAAGTTGTATCCCCTTGAAAAACTTGAGTAATCCACTGAATGGCCTGGATAATCCATTCGAAAGAAAACTAATGAAGCGTCTGAATGGGTAGCCTGTTCGCTGAAGCAGACTCATTCATAAAAAAGACAAACATTTGACTTGCTGTTCTTGGCGACAAGTTAATAAATATTATTTTATTTTATTAGCTTCACCAACTTAATATTAAATATACACAAACAAAACAGGATATAGGTGATACAACACAGGGACTCCACAACAGCTTACGTCAATTACTGCAGACCCGGAACAAATAAAATTGAGATGTTTGAATGCATAAAATTGATAATTCATGAGATGTTTGAGGCTAAAAAATACCTAGCAGAAACAATCAAATACAACTGTGATTGGTGCATCATAGAAGTGTTGAAGAGAAATCTTTTACCGTTGTAATCAGCGAATTGAATTTTAGAGAAGAGAACCAGACGTAAAATTTTTCAGTGCTTCTCATGAACCCATAAACATAATGACATGATCCCACCAGGGAATTGCCGGTGTGAGGAAACAAAACCATTCCCCGCACAAAAATCAACTAAATGTGTTTCGGCGCTTCATAGAACCTTTGAAAAAAGATCTTGTCTTTAAAGAGTATTTTACTGTTTGAATCAGTTCATTGTGCTGAAGAGAAGTTACTAAAGATAATTTATTATTCAATGTAGTTGCTGCACGAATTTTCACAACAGCGATTTTTCGTTTGACCTTCCAAAATATCGTGTGATATTTCCACAAAATGTTGTTTCAAGGTGAAACTTTTTGCTTGAAATTGCACAAAATTTTGCTCGAAAGTTCGGGAGAACAAAGAACGACATTCATCAAATTTCATTTGCATTACTTTTGCACAATACTACAAAAGAAAGACTATGCTACCAGAAAGTGAATTTTTTTTTTCAAGGAGCCAAGTTATAATTTGAACAATCAGTGAACCGACAACCTTGGACAATCTCTATAGGGTACCTCCTAAGGATTTCCAATCATCTTTACATTCATGACATTTTACCTTAAACACTTCATCTGTTTTGTGACACTTCAGAACAGACACAGTTGTAATGGCATCATCTGGCAAATATATTCTTAATTCAACTTTCATATTACCATCATCTTCATCTTTATCCTGGTTAAAAAAAGTTGGAATATAAGAAAGCCATTTTATTGCCTTGAGAGAATTGAGTGAATTAAAGTACAGATGACATAAACATCAAAATTGCATAGTTCATTGTTGTTGTACATATAGATACAAAAGTCTTAATATGTTAAACACTGACCAGGGTAGTATATAAAAATGTCTTTGTGATCACTGCTATAATCACTACTTATTTAACTTTGATTGCCAACCCACCCAGTCAACCAACCCTAACGTGAATTCTTGGTTTTCACATGACGTCATACAAAACTAAAATTCAAAATAAAACAGACTTTTGCATTTTTAGCTTCATCACATAAAAGACATTTTAGAAATGTATCTGCTTGCATGTTTTCAGCTCTGTAGCGTGCTTTGTTTTAAAAAATAGAGCAATTTGAATTTTAGATTTTTTTACAGTGTGTGACATAAACATGTCTGCTCATAAGCATGTCACGTACACAAAAACATTGATTCATCATGTAATGTTTTAGGTCTGAAAAGCCAACATGACAAGAGAAGCATTTATGTGAATGTTTGCAAGCTCAAAAGAGAGAAGAAAGCCTTTGAGATAGCCAAATTATTCCAGATGTTTTCACTCGTTTCTGGCCGCCATATTTGTGCCTCTCAGAGGGACATTAACATGGCTTGTCCACACTAAACTCTATAATTTTGAATGGTACATTATGCTGAATAACTTGAGTACAGGATATCACACAGCCCTGTCACACTTTAGCATGCTGTTTATTTATTACTATTCTACGATATCTCAATTTCTTGACTTAATCTATTGAATGGTTGATGATTTTATTTTTTTACTTGCGTGGCTGAAAACCAAAAATGGGAACCAACCAATTCTAATTATTCAAGCAGATTTTCAGGGTTCCAGATACGGTTTTAAGGCAGGGTGTCAACAAGGAATAATTATTCTAACAGGTAAAATCCCCACTGCTACCACAAAACCATTATAAATTTTCTACTAATTTGTCAGGTCATGTAGCTGAGTCCTTGTAGGGTTTTAGACCTGAGACCTCCCTCTTATCTGGAACACTGATTTTGTCATCCCCAGGGGTTTCAATAAAATTTGAAGTAGGCAGCGAGTTGGAGTAGAGTAGGCGATGGTATTAAAGAAAAAATAAAGAATCATTCTTTAATTACTTCTGCAATCAATTTAGGGAAAAAGTAGCCAACGTCTCTAATCGAAGTAGCTGACTCTTTTCGTTGGACGTTGGTGCTTATTGAAAACACTGCATTCTTTCTACAAATTTTTCAGTCTCACTTACAGCTGAAAAGTTAATCATTTTCAAAAGATCCACACTACAACCAAAACTTTAAAATATGTTTTTGGGTAGAAAAACCACTATTCACCATGACATGGTTCTCTGAGGATTTCAGGAATTCCTCCATAATATCCGACTCTCCAATGACTCTCACTGAATTTACTGCAATAAACCAATATAATAACCATATTTATTTAAAAGATATTTCACAAGCACAAAGGAGATCTGATGTGTAGCCCTCCTTGATCGTTTAAATCACTTAAATATTCACACATTGTTTGTTAACCTCCAATGCATATCAAGAAAAAGACAACCCCCTCCCCTGATTGTAAGAACCACTTTGTTCCATTGTTCAAATGGAATACAATATTCCAGAGTACATAACTGTAAATTGTTCCCAGAACTTCATTCCCACCAAAACACTGGCTACAGTGTGTATATACTTGTGCTATAAAAATAAAAATAAAATATTCAAAATGTGCACTTGGTACAGTACAGAATGTACGGTCAAGCAAGACAATATTACTTGGACTCAACACACATTCCAGGTATGACCTCCATCCACTGATTTTGCGTTTTGTTTACATACAACCATTTATTACAACCATTTGATCTCTGATATAAAAAGTCACATACTCCTTTCCTGTCCTGGTACATTTATTATGGAGTATAAAAGTGTTATAAATGGAGAGAAGTTGTGAAAATATCAAGAGAATTTATACTGGGTTATAAACCATAAAATTCTCAATAATTAACAATTAGATTATGAGCTCGAGATTTCTATGGGTTGATAGTTGATGAGGCCGAAGGCCGAATCAACTATCACCCATAGAAATCTCGAGCTCATAATCTAATTGTTTTAGTAAAAATCATACCAAATGAGTCTTGTTTCGGTAAAAAAAATACCAATTTAATGTTCATTTGTTGCATAACAACATCCACGTCCACGTGATGAGTACGCCTGTATCACGCGGATTTGTTGTTGTTGCCTCGCCAAGCTGCTGAGATTCATACAATTTCTCGAGTTGCTCGCTTGTTATGGGAGCCTTGTGGACTACTGGACTTACTTGACCTCGTTTCACCATGTCTTTACAAACTGCATTCAGCGTTTCATTGGCCTTGTTGAACTCAGGGTTGCCAACTATGGACCACGGTTTGTTGTGAGGATTTTGGCGGAGATAGCGGTCAATGGCCGCTCTGATAGCTTTCAGTGACGAAATCTTAAAACGACTGCCATCTTTTTGGCGAATGGACACGTAAAACATTTGCAGACAATTATTTAACTCTGTTTTTGACTGCTCTTCGATTGCACAGGTAAATTTGTTTTGGGTTTCAAACCATTCTGAAACGAAAAAGCCATTGAAGTTTAATGAGGAAATCAGGAAAATGTTTCTTGTTTCTGATTTATCGCATTGAAACTGACAAGTAAATATCATTAATTTGTATCATTTCTAAGCTTCTTACCGTTAAAAATTTTCATTCCATACTTAGTTGCCTGCCTAGTCTTCTCAGGAACTGAATTTTTCAGTAAAAGTTCTAAATCATCCTGCGAAACTTCGCAAAAGCGCGAAGATGTCGCCATTTTTGAAGAACACCTTCAACCACTGCACTCTAATGGCTGATAGTGTGCAGTAGCTAAGCCAATCAGATTACGGCATTTGCATTAGTATACTAGTAGATTTTTACTAAGGGTAATAGTATCTGTATACAACTGTGCATGAGGTTTCTTTACTGCACAAACAGATGCACTGTCTGAGATGAATGGCAATACCATACATTCAAATTTTATTGTCAAACTTCCATTCAATCAATTTAATTAATTCAAGATAAATGCAGATTGCTTTCATTTGCTCCTCATGGCATCAGTGAATGATGGCAAAAATCACCACTGTAGTTGCCAAAAATTTTCACCATAAACAGGAGTGGTCACATAATGTGACAAAACATTTAGTCCACCAGCCGCATGACATGTCACACATATGAACTTTGAGCAAAATGTGGTTTAAGTCAATGTGATATCTAACCTTTTTCCAAGTAGGACTCAAGGGTTTTTCTTCGAGTCTCCAACTGTTGATCGGACAAATGGAATGGCCATTTTCCAGGAAACTTTGGAAACTGGTAGTCTCTAAACTCTTTTTTCAGCTAAAAAGAGACAAGTAGTTATAATAATGCAATATTTACTGATTACTTTTTGTGATTTCCCAAAACTGCTTATTCTTGCACCCATTGTTCAAGGTAACTAAATTCTAATCTTATTTTGTCACTTCATCTAACATGAGTTTTTAATTAATGACTGCTTAGACATGTGGTACCCTAGTGCTGTTAGGCTAGTTGAAAGAAAATGTTTTATGATTTCTTGCCATGCATGGCTCCACCAAGTTTAATGTGGCTTCACCAAGCTTCTCAAAAAGAACAAAATATAAGCCTCTGCATGGTACTTAAGGCATTAAGAGACAACAATGTTTTGATAAGTTTCATTGACCTCTTATGCACAGTAACAATTTGTTACCAGAAGTTCATGTGCCTTTTATTCACACACACGTTTTGAAGTTGGCAGATGCTCCATATCTCAGGAAACTGTACTGTCATTCAATTCTCTGGCTTAAAGGTCATTATTTATTATGGCCACTGATTGGTAAATATTGGTTCATTTCATGGACTGTTTAGTTGTTCCGGGGGTCCATCATCTTTGTTACGACTCACAGTAGAATACTGAAACAAAATGAAGGGCTGAAAGCATAAACTGCCTACATTGTGTATGTGTAATTTTAGGCCGTTTTTCGATTTTGCTCGGAAATGAAACAAAAATCAGTGAATAAAAATACCGGACAATGTTTTTGAATTGAATTGCTTGCAAGTTACATGCAAAAATTTGTTTCATTTCTGGGAAAATTGAAAAATGACCTAAAATTACACATAGGCAGTTTATGCTCTCAGCCCTTCAAATTATCATGGACTGACTTTTGAGAAATTAGCATTAAGGTAGACATGTGATATCTAAAATAGCATTAATGCACATAATTTTTGGTACCCTGGGTCTTAACTTGTAAATTCATTTGCATTTTACTTGAGGTAAGTAATAAAATGGTCATATAAATTACAAACATCTAACCTTGTTGTGTAAGTTGGAAAATTCTTTGTATCTCCTCGAACAAATATGCCTGTCTCCAAAATACACATTATACACCTAAAAAATTGAGATAGATAGATAGAGTTATGTTTAATATTTATCTTATTAATGTTTATTATTATTATTATTATTATTATTATTATTAACAACTAAAGTAAAATACTACCCAAAGTCAAACCATTTAATGGTGATGCATGTCAGCGGCTCTCATGGGGTGAACCCCCGGGCTAACCAGGGGGATTGTAAAATCAGTCAAACAAACATGTCAAATTTCCCCGTGGGGTCAGGGAATCTTGCAAGACAAAGTCCCCTGGGTGAGATGTCTTTCTGCACAACCCCACCCCCAACATCCTTTTCAAACTTGTGAATTCCCCCACCCCCTAAAACAATGTTGAGATTTCCCCCTACCCTCGGGCATTCCAATTCCATCTATCTCCTTGTATTCCCCCACATATTGCCCTGGTTGGCCCGGGGGTTGACCCCACGGGGAAGCCGATGACAAGTGCACAAGGGAGAACAAAATTTTGTGTTCTTTTCTTGAGATCTTCACTGGTGTACAGTTCATTAAAGATAGTGATTATCGAAAATGTTCATGCAGGAAACTTTCCCCTGCTAAAGTTAGCAACACACACGTTGTCCTGTAATTAGTCTACCCGAGTATGGCACTCCGTTTTAGATTGTGAGCCTTCAACACCCACAATCTTGGATGTGACCTTCCTCGGGGAGCCGCCTTAGCCAATACATTTGAATAATTCTTTGCTCAAAGTACAGATCTGGGGTCCTTACCATTTACACGGAAATCCAGGAAATTCTGGTTGGAAAATGAAATGGTACACACCACTCCATTTGGAACATTTCAGAAATAATAGGCCGTCGGCTTAATCAATGCACTTTTTCTTTTATTTATGAGCTTTCCAGTTGATACTAGCACATTTTGTGATTTGTCCATTTTGCGTTTGCACAAACTGCAGCACTGCATATTTTCATCTGAAATTTCCACCTGGATGGTTTGTGTAAATGGTAAGCGCCCTTGATATCTTGGGATACAAAATCACATCCAAAGTTGAAGTATTTTCCACTGCAAACCTCCCTCCAATGATAACCCCACACCATCACCCAAAGCAAATGCTGAATATTGGACCTTTGAGGTATGTCAAAATAACCAAAAAATATACAACCATGGTTTGTACAACTTCGGGCAAACAAAATTCAAGGACTTTTCAAGGACAAAACTAGTTTTCAAGGACCAAGGTTTATTCAATAAATCGACCTTTTTCGTCCCCTTTTTTACACCTAAAACACTCAATTCATTCATAACCTATTCTGTTTTTTAAATAGTTCAGCCTTGGTTGACGATGTTAGTCCCTGTAACAACATTTTGTAAAATGATCAATCACTGGCTATTTTACTTACACTTATGTCTGAGGTACAGAAATAAATTTTGAAAAACAGATACAGAAAATTCATCGTTTTTCGCTTCTGCACAACTAGCACCAGATTCTGACCTTTAATCACAACTTGAACTACGTTCTTTATGTAAAAATGTAGTCATCAGCACAGACTGAGCAGAAGTTGAAGATGCACCAGCATTCCTTTTGTGTTTCTCACCTTTCATGGGAGACTTCAAGGAGCTTTCTCCCATGATTTCTATGTCTGTTTTAAGTGATGTAACTTTCATTAGCTACAAGAAGTTCATCTTTCGGATTCCCTAGCTGAAATTTTAATTGCCCGAAAATGTTAGGGAACAAAATCTTCCTTTGAGAAAATGCAACCTGAAATGAACTTTCGACGAACTTTCTAGGAAACTATTCTCTTTCTGAAAAATAATGCTAGTTGACGTTTTTGACTGCCAAAAAGAGCAATATTATGAAATTTCCAAAAACCTTAGGGGCTATGATTTCCCAATTGCAAATCTTTTAGGCCACGTTTTAGTTACGAAAATCCGAGTGCACTCTTTAATCGACACCAAAAACCCAAGGCGAATTACCTCCCCTGAACAGATATCTACTGAAATTTGTCGTTGGGTGTCCCTGAATGAAGGGAAAGCCAACAATAGCTCACTTAAAAAACGCAACACATCATCAATCACAATCACAAAGCCCCTGAAAACAAACGCATGTGGTGGACAACCCCACATTAAAGGCCTGGTGAGACATACATGAAACTGAGGCAAAGATCAATTTTTACATCATGTACACTCAAATACGTTATACCAACCATTTGTCCCATTGTTATCGCCAGTTATTAGTCGTCAGTGCACAAATTTTCCCAGCAAAATCATTTAATTTTTCAGGAAAGTGATAGGGCATAAACAAATTACTAAATTTCAAGGACTTTTCAAGACCTAATAAAGAAATCAAGTACTTTTCAAGGACCTTAACCGAATTCAAGGACTTTTCAAGCCGACTACTAAAATTCAAGACCTTTTCAAGATTGTACGAACCATGTACAACACAAAAATGTTAAAATTTCAAAATAATGAAGACTAATAAGGAATTCAGGGTATTTCGTGATAACTTGTTGAAAATAGAATCAGTGTTCTTGCTATGTTTACAAGGTAAAAGGGTGGAAACTTTACATATTATAATATGCTAGTTGCTGGGAAATGGGTGAAAGGCCAAATGAAAAGAAATCAGAGTCCCAGGCAGGAATCGAACCTATGACCTCTGTAACACTTACATGAATCACACTTACATTGTCGAGCCTGCAGACCAGTGGGACACTTTGTATAAGAACCTAGATAAGCAACCTGGCTCATCAGGGGTTCCTGTAGTCCAGTGGTTAGAGCATCCGACTGGTGTTACGGAGGTCATAGGTTTGATTCCTGCCTGGGACTAATTTCTTTTCAGTTGTCCTTTCGCCCATTGCCAAGCAACTAGCATATCATCTTTCTCAAAGGTACATCACACCATTACCATCATTAATAATTGCTTTGTATATTATAATTTTTTAATTTGCATCTTGTGAATATGAAAAATTTGTCAAGAGCTTCGATTTTCTTCTCACTGTAAAAGGTGAAACTCTACAGCATGTTTGGTGGGTCAAATATACTGCAATAGTTGTAAGAATTTGGCAGTCAGGAAATTTCTCTTGGCTCTCGAGATGCATAACCATACCAGTGGCTTTATCATACCACTGACTGCATGACAATACAACAAAAAAAATGAGAGGGTGAGTGATAAAACCACAAGGCACTCAGCAAAATGAAAGGGCAGGTAAGAAAATGGCAGGGTGGAACACCCTTTCATTTCGGCCTAGCCACAACACTGTAGAATACATAGAATACACTGTACTTCTGTTCTCAAACTGGAAGTAAAGAGGCTCTTTTGCTGCTATATAATCTGCTCAAAATAACGTCCGGTCAACAGACAATGTCCGGTCAAGATGAGGATTTGTTCGGACAAACCTTGGAATTGCCAGTCATTTTGACCAGACAAAAATTTTGTCACTTTAATAACACAATGGATGTAGTGTGTAGTCAACTGAGAAGAATGCAATGTTCTTGTCATCGCCAAGTGTCGAGTCAATGGTGTTTTTTAAATCTGCTAAATAGACTACAGTGAATCTCACATCAATCAACAACATCTGTTTTTTTTTAAGTATTGGCAATTTTAATTGTTGGCTGAAGAGATAGCAATTGATTGGAAGTGTACACTGACAAAAATATATAAAAATATATAAAATATATAAAAGCAGTTTCCTTTTTCCCCATGCCAAGGACAGGCGAGGTCTCTGCACTTGCAGTCCTTGCTCCGTAAGTTTTTGGTGCATAAAATGATCTTTTTCAGCAATACTTACAATGTAAATCACCTCCACACATTCCATGAGCAATTTATGATTACTCGCTCTTGAGTGTTGATTGTTTTACAGACTGCCCGCCCTGTGTATTAAGTTTTACATTGAAATAGATCTGAAGTAGTCATAAGTGTTGGGTTTAGTGATAACAACTTTTACACTTTTGAGGGCTTTAGTAACGCCTCTTTAAATATGCGAGGTGATAACCTTTTGCTTGTTAGGCTATTTGTTTAAAATTACTATTTTCAATATTTTGACTGGTCAGAAACGAGACTTGACCAAGCTAAAACTTATTTGGCCGGTCATCATGACCGGCAACTGTCCGAAAATTATTTTGAGCCCTGTATAAACAGCACAAAATCATTTTCTTACCACATACGTTTCACCATCACTAGTCACTTGTCTTGTCTCTGGTATTGATATTGGAACAACACGCTTATCAGAATAGTCATAATATTCCCCAGATGAACTCTCACTATCGAGTTTTTCTGCCTCATGTTGACTAACAGATATCACAACTAGTGTGAGTTTATCTCCCCCTCTTTTGATCAGGTTAACCACATGTTTGTGAGTTGCACCTTCCACATTTTCACCATTCCTAAGGAAAACAAGAATGGTTTTTAGAGTAAGTTTTCCAGTTGCCAGCTTGTGCTGCATAGGTGGAAGTCAAGTACAGCAACTGTTATTTGACAATAAAAAATAATACTCTTTACACTTTCTAGATGCATCTATTTATTGATCAGAAGATAGCGTTCAGTGCTCTCTAAGAATATAATGCATGCTTGAGGTCGAGAAAACTTCCAGTGGACACAACACCAGAACATACTTGACATAGTACATTTATCAGTTTTCCATGACCTTAAAAGTGAATGGGTTATTTCTTTAGAGACATAGGAACACCACCTTCTTTATTGGTGGGCAAATTAACTTGCCTCCCAGCATACAAATGTCTGACTCTCAAACTCAGCCATTTTACTAACAATCAGAGGCACTCTTTCCAGCAAAGTTGAAAGATTTTCACTACCTGGCATATATTTTAAAGTTGAAAAATCGTGGAAGGGTTTAAAATTTACTGAAATATGTGTACAAAATTTGAGAATCGATCACGCCAGTCCTACTGTGTTTACATCTTCATGGGCCTCAAGGTTAGAAGTAAAATCTGCAGCCAGAAATTGCTTCAATCTGTGTCATGTTTGTTCCAATTCAAAATGACAGCCAGTCCATATAGAAGGGCTTTCCATACTTTGCACCTTTACCGATTACAAACAATAGTAGAGTGAGAGATATGCCGAAAACTTGTACATGATGATTTGGTTCAGAATAAAGTGAACTGATCCTACAAAGACTTATT
>JAEMWC010000318.1:0-12500 GCA_016490735.1 Pachyseris speciosa
ATCTGATTTCAAAAAAGGTTATTGATGTAGACTTGAATAAAAGAAGCTAATCATATTTATAGAGCTTAGAATTGGTTTTAATATGACACAATAAAAGATGGAAAATACACTTTCCATTCTTGAATGGCTATTTCCTGATTATGAAGGAATGAGTTCTTAGTAGATGTAACATTCAGTGCAACTGGTGGAATTACAATTCATAAAACTGTATAGGAGAAAATTTGATAACAGAAATGAAGATCATTCGAGATATTTATTATGGATTGAAAAACCTTCAGTGAGTTCACCACCTGAATATTTATATTGTACGATTCATTATTAATGCTAACCCAACTTATCCAAATGAGTACAAAGTTCATTGTGTTGCATATGGTATTGATTTTGAAGCAGCAGACGTTCCATCAAGTGTTTACGACTTCGCAGAAGCTTATAAAATCGTGAATGAAAAAATGCAATTACAAACTGATTTAGATTTGAATGGACATGCCTTGATTAATAATTCATCAAACTTATTTGACGGTCAAAAATGGTGAATTGACAATGCTAAATAATATTAATATGAACAGCTTTCTTATAAGTGAGGCTAAACTTGGCGGTGATTTAAATCTGAATGGCTATATAATTCATAACAACAGTTTGAATCTATTTCGTTCAAGCGTTACAGGTGTAATTATGGAAACAGCTTTCGATCTCGGAGGATTGCTCTCTATCAGCCAAAATTAGGAGGTGATCTAGATTGAATGGGAATGGAATAATTGGTCAAATACAATATTTAAAATTGCTTTGTCAAGCCAAACAAGGACATAATAAGAATGTTTTTAAAGCCTGTATTGATAAATGGCTCTGAATTTTTAGTTATTCATAACAATAACTTTCATATTAAGAATATGTATATTATACAAGGAACAAAACCCGGAATGTTCTACTTCAAGAAAAAGCTGAAGGGCTGGGCCATTGCCATTACCAGCAACTTTTTCGAATATAGAATTCCTTCTTTGAGTAGAAACATAAAGAACAGTTGCAGTCAATAAATCATTATCGAGAGGCTATTTTATAATTGACTATTCACATCCCAATAGTGGAGCATTTGATACAGCATTCACACTTGATATAATATGAATTAATCTAAAATAATATTATAATGGGAGTTTTTAATTCTCCACAAAATCAAGATAATACAAGAACTGGTGAAAGAGGCCCAAAAAGTGATAGAGGTGATGCTGGTGCAATTGGTCCTAAAGGTGATAAAGGTGATAAAGAATTGGTTTTACATTAACACAAGATGGTCACTATGATCTTGGAAACAAACATTTGACTAATGTAAAAGCAGGCAATGATTCTGATCATGTTGTAATCAAACACAAGTTTAGATATTGTCAGAGATAGTTTTTTGGATTATGGGTTTCTGAATTCATCAGATTATACTCTAAATGTACTTATCAAATCGACAGAGCGAATAATAATTTTTTAGATATGAATGCAGACAGAAAAATGAAACATTGTACGATCTCTCGAATGAAGAAAATAATGCAACACAATCAACTTTAAACATAAGACCCCCACTGTTTGTACCAAAGCTAATAAACATAATGGTCGTTATTATTTTAGACTTTAATGGATCACAGAGAATGATAAGTCAAATCAATTTAAATAATGATGTTGTTAATATCTTCATTGTTTATAAATTAAATTCAAATACAGATGGAAATCCATGGAAAAATGGGCTTTTTGGTCATGATAATGGAGGTTATGATAAGTTTGTCAGCTATTACAATGGTTCAAATTTAGTTATAAGTGGGTTGATCAATCAAATTGTGTGTATTTCGGTCCTGATGCATCTATACAAAGTTTCAGAAAAATAGCAGATTATTCAGTGAATGATTTGGGTCAAATAAATGTTTGGCACTGCTTGTCTGTTCACTGGGATAATTTATCTTCTCCAAAAACAAACACAAGTAAAATCTATTGGAATAAAAAACATATTGAAAGTTTTACAGCTGCCAATAGAAGTGGTAGTCAGCAAATGACTTTTGGTGATTTGGATCCAAGCTCTATCGCACCTCTTGACGGTAGTGTTATTTTTTTCTGTGTGTACTTGGATTTCATGTTAGATGAAAAAACAATTTTTGATCATCATAGCGTTTTAATGCAACGATATAATATATGATAGAAGAAGCAATCAAATATGTTAAATTATTTTTTGATGAAAACAAAACAACAATTTATTCAAGTCGATGATGCAATTTTAAAATCAGCTTTGGTATACCAATATCTGTATCACAAGCATTTTAATGTAAAAATTTCAATGAACAATATTTTAAATACTCACAAGGATATTGGACTTATTGGTCCTGGAAATGGGTGCTTGACATATTTCTTGGAATATACACTTGGATGGATTGAAACATTACAAACACATGGTATACTTCATGATGCGTATGGAAGATTTTATAACAGTTATTCATTAGACCGTGGATATTGTATATGCAATACCTAAGTACCTTACACCAAAGCGAAGAAAAAGATCTCCATTATGTGGTCAGATCTCTGGAATACTTTATTGCATATTTTCAGAAATAGTTATATAAAATATATGTATGAAAGAGCGAAAAAGCATATTCAGCTGGAACCATATTTCAGGTGAATTAACAGAAGATCAGATAAATGAATTAAAAGCCTATTACCGAACATATCACAGAAAGTGTTGGGCTCATAAACAGGCGGTTAAACGATTCAAAAAATGGAAATTACTGGGGAATTCCTTGTCCATCATCTTTGCAACTGGGGTCTCGCCACAAGCGTTGCAACAGGTGGTGTTAGTTTGGTAGCCATCAGTACAGCAGCACTTTTGATACAAGGGTGAATGAAGCATAAAAACCTAGATTTGAAAATCCAAAATTGCACATATGCTTATCAAAGCTATCAACATCTACTCAATTCAATAAAAGACAAGTTGAGAAGTGGTGATTTTGATGCTTCAAGTATACAAATCTCAATGAAGAATATCGATGATTATGTGACTGATAATAGTCCAATTATTGATAAGTACCTACTGAAATATGATGAAAAATTCATTGCTTGATAATATGAATAATCTTATCAAATCTCAACATTAGAATGTCAACCCAATATCGATCATAAAATCCAAGCGTCTTTTTTGATCTAGTAACTTTTATATTCTCAAATGGAAGACCAAGCATTAAAAATATTTTCTTTAACATAAATTTCGTGCTTATCATCCTTTTACGATTCTTATTTACCAAAGGAAGGACTGTGTCTATCTCTTCAAATATTTTCAATATTTTGCCTTTATCTTTTACAGAAATTTGAAATCCATTCTTGCGACATATACCATTTATCACATTTTCAATATGGTACTTCCGATGATATACAGATTTTCGCTTTATTTTATACATATTATTATGAAAGTCAACGTACTCTTTACAATAATCATAACCATGAACTGAACCACAATTTAGACAAACATTTTCACCATCATCGTTAAACATTTTCTGATTATCACAGCTAGGTGCTTTCACACTTTTAACAACTTTGACCAATAGCTGATCACAAAAATAACATGACAATTCTCCCATATTTTTCAATTCATTGTGAATTACTGAATTACAACTCATTTCTATATTATTATATGAGATTTTATTTTTATGTTTCCATCCAATGAGGTCACGTGAGAAATAATAGCTATAGGTGATGACTCATTTCCTGTTTTTCCGAGAATGTCACGCATTTTAATACGAGATCAAAATAAAATAACTATAGTTTTTCCAAAATCCGAGATCATTTTACTAAAACACCCCCCTAAATCAGTATGTGATTCCATTTGATTAATTTTTGATCTGGTACCCCAAACACTATACTACTAGCTAGATTTCGTAGCATTTACAGCCTACAAAAAAGTCAAGATTTGGTTTAAAAAATCACAAAAGGTGCATTAACCGCACCTCCCTTAGGTAGTTAACTAAGAGCTTGCTCCTGAATTCATAACATTTAAATTATTTTTTTCTTAACAATTAGATTATGAGCTCGGGGTTTCTTTCATACGTAGAAATATAATCTAATTGTTTAGTATAAATGTACTGGTCTTTCAAAGCTAAACTATATACTAGTAAATCATCCAAATGTTCCTCGCAGACATTTCGAAAACCCGAAGAAGCGGCCGCCATTTTCTCAACAACCCCTTCTCACTGTCTACAACAGAATAGATGACCAATAGCATGGCTAATAAAGGAGCGGCATTCGTAATGAAAACGCCAGTAGATATTTTATACTAGTAACGGTTAGAATATGTGGCAAGGTGTAAGGTTTGATCTTTTATGGTTTTCAGATGCTTCTAAGAGCGTCTCTATACATATGTATCCGCACCTAGCAGTCGTCGATCTGGATCAGCAAGTATCCCTTTACTGTGATGCTGACGCCCAGCATATGTGTCATCCTATGATTGGAAACTAAATGGACATGCTTTGAAAAGAGGGAATCACTGGAGTTTGGTCATAACAGAAGCAAAACTCAAAGATACAGGTAATTACTCCTGTGTGGTAAGGAACGCGCCTGGCTCCAAGGAAAGTGCTCCTGTTGTGGTAAATGTGGAATGTAAGTGATTGGTGAAAGCAAAGCGTGATGACGATGATCAGAGGATCAATCACTAAATGACAGACGGCTTATTGAGTGGTTCGGGGGCCCGGAAATGTAGTCCTGAGGTCCTTCGCTCTTACTGCTCACTAGAGATCAACTCTCAAGCCAACCTTGTAAATAGCTAATTTATCTGCCTTCTACCAGTTGGGAATCTTAACCTGTTATGTTTCATTTGGAATTACTTGTTGCTGATCTTTGCTTCATCTCTCAGTAAAGACCGGGACGGGGAGAGAATCATAAATATTATCCATATGGTTATCGTTATCGTTATTAATAAATTCCAGTCATTATTCAACTCACTTCAGTTCAATCATTTTCTTAAACTTTCTCTGTCCTTTTGTTAACACCAACTTGGCAGTATTTAACGCTTCAAATTGAAACATCAACGTGCATATACCCTGCCCTTTTCTCTATATATTCATTATCATTAAAAGCTGTATCATTAGAAATAAAATGTGATTCCAGAGTTTGGAATGGCTTTGCGGCTATGTCTAGTAATAGCCATTATACTTTGCATGTCAAGACAAGACAGTTACTTTACGCACGCTTGCTGGGCAAATCGTTATAACCAACTCATATCCAACGCTGTCTCAAGTGAAATGATAATCATACATAATATGTGATTTATAACGGTAAATTAACTGAGTGGACTGAATTTTGGTCTGAAGTTATACGCGTGATTTTGAACTCAAAACTATGATTTCAGACCAAAATTGCTTTCCAATCAGTTCAATTGCCACTTTATTACACTCATTTTGATAATATTAATATTTATTTATCAAGAAATTTGATTCGCTGGTATTACTTTATTTTCATTTTTTAGTGCGATTCGGCAATAAATTGCTCTGTTGAGAGCCACTCAGAGGGCAAGGAGCACCAGTCATTTCGAAGTAGGTGTAACAAATCTTGTAAGGTAGCCATAGGCACTGGTCACCAAATGGGTTTTGAAGGGTTCATTCAAGCGCGCAATAATATACTGCACTTAATTCTTAAAATTAAAACGTAAAAACCATAACATTTGCTCAGCTTACGAAACAAAATGTTATCATTGGCCTTCTTTACGTGAAAGGATTCGTTATACGTAATATTCATAATCGTTATTTTTAGATCAGCCTACAGTTACGACTTTTACGACCGGAACTTTAGATAACTCCGTTGTGCAAGGAACGACGGTGCCACTTACATGTAGTGCAGATGGATACCCGGCTCCCAAATACATCATCCGACGGATAGTGTGGACACTGGTGCAACAGAGCATAACCGCAAAGCACGTGATCAGAAACGTATAGCTCAGTGCCGAGGAAGAGTCGTTCTCCTGTGTACCATCAAATAAAGTTGGACACGGGCCGAGAAAAGAGCCTTAAGTTAGTTGTGCAAGGTTAGCAACGGTCCGACTTCCACAAGAGCCAGCGTTGTTCACCGAGTCCTGAGGATTAATTACAAATTCGTCTTCAGGTTTAGGGTCACGCATCACATTGTCAATCCACTTTTTCACCTCCACTTCGAAATCCACCCGTTTTTGACAGTGTACTTGAAAATAATGTGCTTCATTCTCCATCACCTCGAGATTTCCAGGCAAACTTGAAACGTACTCGAAATGAGAGTTCTGGAAACGGTCGGATGGTTGCTCGAGTTCCAGCATATTGTTCGTTACTTCATTGACATTTCTTGAATCTTTTTGTAACGCCTCAACATTCTCAATAAACAACCATACCTTGAATTCTTTAAACGGAGGCTGCCGAGGCATCTCCTGAATGCGCCCGTCGTCTTGCGCCCCTTCCGGACAACATAACATTCAACAGATCTTTGAATGAAATGTAGCAAATGTCGTACAGGGATGTAATTCAATTCACTGAAAGAAAACGGTGCATACCCGAATATAAGTAAAGGGAATAACAGAAAGGCAATTGAACGAAATAAAATACGAAATTAAGAAATAAATAAGACTCTTACATGATCTGTACGGCAACTTCGGAGACAAATACTACTTTGCACAACGAGAATATTGAAAAAACAACGCTACGAAGGAATTTACGAACTACGCAACACGAATTACGTAATTGCACGCCGAAAAGTGACAAAAAATAAGGTGAAAAAATAAAACATGAATAAATAACGAAAACTTACGTGCTCGTGGCTACAGGGGCCTTTTTGGAGAAAGTACAGAGTGTATTTGCTCTGAATGGCTGTAAGTGGTCAGTAGTTTGGTAAAAAAAAATATTCAGTTACTCAAAGAGGTTTGAACGGCTTTCACGCAAATGTACGACCCGAAGGAACCGAATTTGTAATCCATCAAAACAACAGCATCATTGGCGAATTTCATCAAAATGAAGAGAATTTCAATTTATTTTGATGGACTCGAACATTGTCTCATCAGACCTGGTCGAAAACAAGATATATGAGGGATAAGCAAGACAGATGTCCAGGTTATGCTTCAAGAAATGGCTTATAGAAAATTTGTCTCGATGCGTGGAACAAAAACTGTAAGCCCGGCCAGACAGAATGACAATAACAACAAGAACCGCGATTCTTCTCATTTTTTACAAAACATCATATCTGTAACTGGAAAGTTTGAAGCTGGGGATTGCTACCTTGCATCGAATGCAGGTCTGAACAATGTGTGTTAATAAAAAAAATGTCACTGATCGCTGGAAAGATTTTCAATAGTGGATTAATGCCGCAAATTTTAGCTGAAGTTCTTGTTTGTTCAGTTTCTTTTGAATAGACTGGCCCGTGAGCATAGCTACAGATTGGTGACGTCGACACTTGTTCACCGTTAAGGTGATTCCTTACAATTGGCGTCATTTAGCGCATGCACATTAGCAACATGGCATATTTGCCGTGACATTGAGTTTTGTGAGCCGAAATGTTTCCTCTGCGGTCGTGTTGCAAAGAGACGAGCACGGTGACTCCCCCCCCCCCGCCTTCTTAGCAGGCACTCAAAACAGATATTTTAAGGAGAAAAAACGTTTGACAGTAGAAGTTGGATTATTTATATATAAATGACGTGAAACTCTGCATTTGCAGCCAGGGAGGAGTATGCGATGATGAAGCAGTGGTCCAATTCGCTTACATAACTTGCAAGATCGGACAATTTGAAATCACTACACTGAAAGATTATAGCCCAGAGAAACAATTAGGCTCTAGGTTTCACTACTATACATAGTTTTTGCTGCGTAATAACAATTTTTGGGGGTTGTTCAAATTTCGAACATTTCTTGCGCAACTCAGTAAAAACACCTAGAATAACGGGCATGCAGGACGGAAACAAGCTCGGTGACCCCATGTTTTTAATTGCATTTTTTCAATGTCCTATGCATGACTATCAACTGTGCCAAGTTTGAAAAAAATCTGGATAGTACGTCATTTTCAAAGAAATTACCTTAAGTTAAAAACCTCTTTCGGTAGCTAAAGATCAACAGTCCGAAAAATTTTCTTATCCCTGCAAGAAAATTTTCAGTACACAATCCCAACACTGTTTCTTGTCGTTCTAAATACTCATCAATGAAAATTTAATTCATTTGTATTTCGACTTATGTTTTAATGGCCGCCGTTTCGAGGGTGCATTTTATTGAGCTTTCCCTGTGTGCTGAAGCGTTCATTGACCATATAAGATAGTGTAGGTATAGAGTTCTAAAGTGTGACGTCACAAATATTAGAATTTTTGAAATTATGGGATTTTCAGAAAGAGCATGATGAAATATGCTAACTTGCCAAAAATCAGCATTTAAATGCAAATTGGCTTTGAGATATTAGCACCGTTATGCTCTGCTGACTACATAAAAATCCTTCTAAATTTGACTCAGTTCATAACGTTAGGCACTGAGTAAAATTTAGAAAGATGTGTATGGAGTCAGCAGAGCATAACGGTGTTAATATCTCGCTCTCAAACTGTAAGTAAATGCTGATTATTGGCAAGTAGGTCTTTCTGATCGTGTTCTTTCTGAATATCCGAACAAATCCCATAATTTCACAAATTTGGTTTTTATGACGTCATCACTTTAGTACTCTATATGGGCTGAGAGCCTGTGGCCGGCTAGCCAATGAAAATGCTAGAAATCTACACAGCATGAAAATAGAGATTTAAGTCATCATAAAGTTGACATAAAGCCCTTGTTAATTTGCACTTTAACCGGCTTTAAGCTGTATTTACGGCTGGTAAGTCTGACCTTTACACTAACTTTACACCTCTCCGTAAAGCTAGTGTAATGAAACAATTTAACGCTTGATTTAAGGTTTGCGTAAAGCTGGTTTAAATTTTAGATTTACGCTTATTTACGCTACGTATAAAAAAAGGCTGAGACCCACCTTTACGTGAGCTTAAAGTTGGTGTAAATGGAAGTTTAGTGCTCTTTACATCGACCTAAAGCAAGAACGAGAGGACCGCTTTATTTTCAGTTGGTTTGGCGTAAAATCGAAATTACACTTCTCAAACGACTTTAAGTCGGCTTGTTTGATCACGCTACATTCACAGCCTTTTATAGACCAGGTCGTCTGTGACCTTGGGTCGTGTCCTCGAACCACTTCTTTCAACCTCAATCGGGTGTAGTTGATTAGCTGCTAAATGGCATCA
The DNA here is from genome assembly GCA_016490735.1 of Pachyseris speciosa. Classification (NCBI taxonomy): domain Eukaryota; kingdom Metazoa; phylum Cnidaria; class Anthozoa; order Scleractinia; family Pachyseridae; genus Pachyseris; species Pachyseris speciosa. Next base: position 9,227 of record JAEMWC010000318.1, read on the forward strand.
TTCATTAAACAGTTCAATTTTTGCAACTGAATTCTTGCCAGCTCTTTTTCTGTCACTACAGGGCAACTACGAGATTATTCTGCTAACCAAACCTAGCTAGGCCAGCTTGGTTATAGTTTGAATTCCAGGGCACAGTTGCTTGAGGCGTGGTTAGCGCTGACCCGGGTCAAATACCATGACAACCTGTAGGTTTTAATACCCGTAGCCACTGGTCAGGTCACTGGTCACTAACCATGCTTTGAGCAAGTCAGCCCAGGTCAATATATTTTATTTGGTCGAAGTAATTAGTGAAAAAAATGGTTGTTTCCACCGTAGCCACACTGACATTTGTTGTGATCCTTTGCACTTGCAATTTATGTTACCTTAATATTGGTTCTAATAACTATTGTTTAAGGTTGTTTTAACTCCACTTTTTTGGTTTGGGTGGTGAATCTGTGGTAACCAGTTAATGGGTAGTAGATTTAACTAATTCTCTGTGGGTTGGAAAAGATATTGGTTGTTAAACTAATCATAAAAGATTAAAATTTAATTAACTATACAATGACAGTTCCAGTAAACGCTTTTAATGGTTATTCTAACAACTTTGTTCATAATGATATTGCTGCAAACTGATGACATTAACCACACAATAAAAGTTAATTTTAAAGAACTACTGTCACCGGGGTTAGTGCTGTTTTTGGTTCAATTCTGCCAAAATTACTGCCTTCTACCTATTATCGTGCAAAAAGTTAATGCTCCTAGAGAATCAGCAAGATGAATTCCAATGAAATGTTAGCAGGGAGAGCTAAGCATAACAAATGTTTTTGGTGATTTTTCAATGCATAGCTTGAAATGTTGAAAAATTTTTAAAATTTCAATCCATTTCCATCCTCGTCACCATTGATGGAATACAGGCGTTTATAGTGTCAATGAAGTACTACAGTCTTTGGCAGCAAAACTAGAGCATTACTTTAAGGTTTCTACTTATGCATTGGCAGTTTTAAGCTTTTCGTTTAAAGTGATGGTACAATAGCGTGACAATGCCCCTTTAACATAGCCAGATGGCTATTTCACTTCTACTGTATGTTTCTAAATCCAGCTACATGTAGCTCGCGCGCTTCATACAAACACTGATGATTTGCTGCATCTGTTATTTTATGTTTCTAAATCCAGCTACATGTAGATTCATGCAAACACTGATTTGCTGCATCTCTTATTTTATGTTTCTAAATCCAGCTACATGTAGCTTTATACAAACACTGATTTGCTGCATCTGTTAAAAGAAACCTAGGGAAATTAACTGTTAACATTCACAGTACATAAGATTAATAGCAAGAATATGCTTCAAAAGGCTTTCTTGGGAAACAGAAAGTGCACAGGACAATTTGGAAAGTGGAGAGCATATTGCTCACGAATATAAAAATATTAAAACCCGCAGAAACGAAAGCACAGCCTGAAAATAATGCAAGGTTGTTTTCGTAAACCATACAAAATAGAGCAGAACTATAGAGCATTCTGACTAAACTGTGTGAAAGAACTAAAGTCTTAGCTTTCCACAAAAGCTTTAGCTTTCCAACAAAAACACAGCCTGAAAATAATGCAAGGTTGTCTTGATAAACCACTCAAAATAGAGCAGAATTACTGTATAGAGCATTCTGGCTAAACTGTGGGAAAGAAGAACTAAAGTCTTCGCTTTCCACAGATCAGACAAAATATTTTCACACAAAAGTGGACGTTTGGCACTACATTGGCCCAGCAGGATATGCTCTAAATACAATGGGTAGCAGGCATGGGTTGCTACGTACATGTAGCAGTTGCTACCACCTACTCCAGTTATGCTGGCCATTACTACAAAATATTTTCACAGGGCTGCCATTACCCTTTTGGATACTCCATTTTGAAACATCAAAAACTACCCACAAGGGCGCTATTGTATTTAGAATGCTCTGTGGTTGGAACTTAGTGAAGTTGTTGTTCCCACAAGTTCATCAGACTCCTCATCATCATCTTCACTCTACAAACTGCAAAAAAAAATTGGTTTAGAATGCTACAAGGAAAATTGCAGTACGAAAGGATTCAGAAGTGACTATAATTTGCATATACGTATAACATGCAGTCTACAGCCTTAATTTGTATTACTTGTAAGTTCAATATTTCAAAGCAGTTACATTTTTCATGGTCATCATCACATTTGTCTTAGATTTATTGAACATAGGGATAACATAGCTTGGAAAAATACAAAATAATGATTGCACTGGTTTTCAAATTTTTTTTTATTATTTATTTTAACAAAATTGCTGGTAAAGTTGGCCCTGAGAGTTACATTGCTCATCAAGAGGGTTCACTTCCAAAATGAAAATTATTTACAAATGACATGGAGTAACACTTTCATGTTGAAGCCTAAACTAAAAAGAACAAAATAATTAATGTGCATCAAACCCTTTTTGTTTCTGTTTCTTCAGTTTTTGACAAAAGTAATAAAATTCAATGAATTCTAGCATTAGGCCAAATACACAGACTTAATTACACAATGAATTATATTCAGTACAGTGTATGTATGTCAGAGGACAGCATTAAGAAACTTAAGATTTGGACTTAAAGGTGAAATATGCTGAAACAGTAAACTCCTAAATTATACTGATAGGGCAGCTACACATTTTTACACTCTAAACTTAACAAAATGTTTTGCATTTAAGCAAGAGTTATTTTCCCCAAATTCCAATGCATTATGTTGACTTTTGATATTCATTCATTCAATTTAAACTGAGCCCGACATTCCATTCCCATTGTGTCCGAGTATCTAATCAGGTGGGAGAATAGAAACGGCACAATCAACGGCAGCAAAAGAGGCAATGGAAACTTAGCCACTGAAATAATTTAAAAGCCACGGTGTGATTGGTCGGTTCCAGGGAATGGAATGTCCGGCTTAGTTCAGCAGACGTTTTTTTTTTTTTGGGGGGGGGGGGATAATAAGACCAAGAAACAACGGCTGCGAAGGAGGCTTTGTAAATGTATTTCTGAGACAGTTATTGTTCTTAACGCAAGAAAAACTGTCAAGATATTTTATTGATTTAACTAAACTAAGACATAAGCAGATTTTAACTGTAATAATATGCATCATACAATAAATAATTTTCTGTCCACTTCTTAACAAAGACTTTTGCTAGTAATGCACAATGTCACCGGCTTCCCCTTGAGTGTGAGGTATTCCACTGCATACAGTACATACATACAGTACATGTATCTCCCTGGTCGGCCCAGAGGTTGACCCCTCAGAGAAGCCGACAGCATTTGC
>JAEMWC010000318.1:17500-60000 GCA_016490735.1 Pachyseris speciosa
CTTCTAGGAACCAGACACTGGTGCCCATACACGGGGCAATGAAAATACATGGTGGCGAGTAAAGCGAGGTTTATGCTGAACAGTAACATCCCAAAAACATTTCCAGGGCGACCTACGTGAAAAAATGTGGCGTCAGCACTTCGGCAAAGAACACTTTGGAAATATTCTCTTGCATATCGCTGACCACTACGAATGTGTCCGCAAAGACGAGGAAGAGGGTTCCAAACGCACCAGTAAACAGTCTATGCTCACTTCGTGATGGGCGCAAGAAAGGGAATAATTACATTTCCCGCCTCAAAAGAAACTTAAGTCATGAGCCCCAGCAAAATTTCGACAAGGATAGCAAAGAACGAGCTACACCAGGTAAGCATATTATTTTATTTTCAAACATTTTAAGTGCAAATACAACAGATTGACGATAGCCATACAACTATTTAACTGCTAACCCTGCCGCTGAAATTTATTTCAATCACCTACAATGCACAACAAAACTGAATTACTTTAAAACTCCGAAAAAAAAACTAGCAAGATTTACTTGAAATTCGGGCTTTCCAAGGAAAAACGTGCCCAAAGTTTCCTGTTTCCAAAAAGACTCGCACTCGTTTTTGATATACTACTTTAAGCGCTCAAATAAATGGATAACATTCTCGCCTATTTTGGGATTTCATGCTGTTATTTGGTTGCCTAATTAACTTCTGCGTTATTTGCTTTCTGGAAATAGCTGCAGCTAATTGGCGCCATGAAATATATAATGTCATAATTTCATTTGGGTGAAGATACCGCATGCTTGATTGTCTTCCCGTATGGGTTCAAACTAGGGAACCCAGTCTTCTCTCGTTTTTGAACGCCTAGCTGATAATTTTCCAACAGCTTCGAACGGATTTGGCGATGTTTTGGACGATTAAAAAAAAGGCTAAGGCATTTTCAGAGACAATTTATTCTCACGAACAGCTGGCCTACGATGGCAACTTTAAGTTTTCTTTATGTCCAAGCGGTTTCAAACTTGATGTATGATATAAATGCAAAACAAGGTACCGTCAAATATTCTAAATCTTTTCTGTAGAACTTCTAGCATACATAAATATGCTACCCGCTCGTCAACCTCTGAGAACTTTTTTTTTAATTATCTAAGCTACCTGTAGGTCAGTCTAAATTGTAATATTTCTGGTCTGTTGTGTACGTACGACGAATGCTGGGTGCACCTTCACCAAATTTGGATACTGTTACAATCTTATCGTAATTGGTTGAGGGCCCCCTCTACTAACTGTCGTTACAATGTGCTGGATCAGTTAACAGTAAATATACGTAGCTTTTTTTTTCATTGCGCTTCAGGATTCGCAAAAAAGATTATAAATAACTGGCAAATGGATAAGCTCTCTGGTCAGCGATCTGAACTGCTAAGTCAACGAAATTACCATGTGATTATTCATCTTTGAGTTAGCCATGATGCTACTGCCACGGAGTTTCTATGCAGTGGTTGGTGCTTTTCGATCGATTTGACCTTTATGTTTTCAATTATGCGTTGGTCTACCGTTAGTAAAATTAGTCCGGATATATTTAATGTATGTCTGTGTTCTTGATGTTGTCAGTGAGCTGTTTCCAAGGTGCAGGTCAGTGATAACGGTTCAGTGGAGTTTCTTTTAAGTTAGTAAACCAGTAGGTTGGTGGCAGGCCGTACTGGCGAAGGTTTATCAACTCGATTTGTGACAGGCATTCCCGGGTGCCTTACATACCAAAGAAAGCGATGCACCTTGCCAACTATTCACTGTTATACTCCATTATTATTATTATTATTATTATTATTATTATTATTATTACTTTTAGATGCACATACACTTCCTTGGTAGCGAAAGATATGCGTTGAAGAACGTACATATAAATAAACACGCTCCAGGCATACAAAGGCAATATATTTTCAATAAACAAATACTATGGATATTAATTATGCTGCATCATGCCATATCATCTAGAGCGCTTTGTCTGCTTGATTTATTACCCTAAATAATGGAAGTGTCTTGTGCAAAATATTCTTTTTTTTAGGGATCGCTGTTTTTCAAAGCTAACACATTTCGTACAGAGCTAAGTCTTTGTGCAGATGTTGACCTCATTTTAAAGCCAATTTATTTTTTTACTGAGGCTTTCTGAATTCAGATTGCAGTGTTTTTTACCATCTTGTATTCATAGCAGTTTACATTTGGAGTTCAGAACGATAACCATCTTGTCTCACTTTGCTGCCCACTCCATCGTTGATCCGCGCAGATACTTTCCTCAGTGTTATTTCATACACTGAAAAAATATGGGGATAACAGAGCTCTTTTATATCCTGCTGTGTGGTTTTCTATCACTTCTTTCAGGCAAGTAAATTTTTTTACAGCAAGAATTATTACCAGTTTCAATTTAAAGTCACGGAAATCGTGTTCCGCATACAATACATAGTCCACCAATATTTTATGATATTTTATCATGTTCCACGCTTGAGCTGGGTCGACTGCATTCAAAGTTATTCTACAAGTTGTACTGTTATGTTTCATATTTACCTCTAACATGGGGATAACAGAAAATATTTGTAATCTTTCGTGAGATTTGCTACCACCTCCTTCAGATAGGTACATCGACTAGTTTTGCAGCTTGCGTTCAAAGCTATAAGGAACGAGTGTCACGCATACCGTCACACAGTTCAGCAGTGTTTCACAGAAGTTAAGTTCTGTGCAGTGATAAACATGGACTTCGGCATTCTCAGCTGAGTCTCACCAAAATTTGGCTTAGGACCCTATCTGCCTTGGGCTTCGTAGAGCGCCCGAGGTTGAAAATACCGTCCGTTCTTCTTTTTATTCTTCTTTGTCAAGTTTCATCCACAAAGCTCTCTTCCCGCGTTTCTGCGCAAGCGCTAACTAAATCAGGTAACAACTCACAACAGCAAGAATGATGCCAGTTGTCACTTATCGGAAAACGTCGATTCATCTTGTGTCTTTAAAGTCTAAACAACTAATATGTTAAGAGAAGTGTCCATACGAATGTTTGCAAGCTCAACTGCGAGAAGAAAGCTTTTAACATGACCAATTTTATTTCCAGATGTTTTGAATTAGACTGCCGTGTTTCCCCGTATCCGCTCCATTGAGAGGTACATTTTGTTGAATAACTCAAGTACGGGATATCATACACCCCTGAGACTTTTTCCACAATATCTCAATTTCTGGACTTTAGTTTTTGAATGATAAGCGATTAGTTTTTACTTGCGTGACTTGAAACTGACCGCAGAAACGTTTCTGTCTGATGTCTCAAATGACCCTGGAGACAGTTTCACCGTGCTGATTATTTTCTCCTCACATTTCACCGAGACTCCATTAACGTTTATGCGAAAAAATCCTACATCGTTCGATAAGCGTTTCCTTTCTCAAACAAATATCCACCGAAGCGAAAACAAGTGTGCTTAGTTTTTTGGAATGAATACATTATTTTTATGCAATTACAATAATATATAGATTTAGCCAAGCCTAAAAGTGGAGCTCCACGATTATCATTTTTTTGTACTGGTATTGAACATCTACGCATGGCTTTCCTTGCGCCAATATTTTATGTTTAGAGCGGTCAACAGGAATTGGCCGCGGTGCAAAAACCTCAAAACATTAAAATATTACAAGAAAACAATATACGACGCGTATGTTTGTACCAATACAAATTTAAACAAACAAACAAAAACGATCAAACATTTCATCCAACACCGTGCTTGACAAGCATGTTTGGCCGTTTAGTCACATCTCTCAACATTGCTTTTAAATAACTTTCCATGTTTGGACGGATCTAAATCAATGAAATATTTTCATCCAAAATTTCGTGTTGCGAACAAATGTTTGATCATTTAGCCACCCCAACCAACAAAGCATGCAACCAAATGAACCAAATCACGTCGAACTTTCAGCGATAATACGCAAAAAATCGTTTTATGGTCTCACTCTGTCTGGTGTTTGGTCAAACATTGTTTGTGCGTTTAGCCACCCAACGTTATGTTTGAGAAACACGATGCTGGATGAAAATGTTTGATCGTTTAACCGGGGCTTAAATCCTTTTTTACGAGGAGTCATTGCGATGACGTGTAAATAAGATAAGGGAAAATTTTCTTAACGCTGTTGAGGCACAGACATCGAAAAACAGTCAGCCAAGCGGAGTAAAAACACTCGCTCGCGATCTTTTGTAAGCTAAGCAGCAAAATAAACAAACAAACAATTCAACTACTTCTTTGCGTCGAAAACGAGTAGTGATGATGATTATTTATGTCCAATCGAAAGAAAAATACAAGTTTCATTTCTGATCCAAGAAAAGTAACAACGATTAAAGCAAATGTTAAGCTTCAATTTATTTAATTTACCTGTGATGTAGAGGTTCTTGAAAATACGTATCCACTTTAGTAAAAACACGGAACTCCAAAAATAGCTAGCGGTTTGTTCAAAGGAAGAACTTCTTCCACTGAGTTTGAGCAACTCGTTCCTCCGATTAATGCCGGTGAACTATTAAGTGACCTTTCTTGGTGAGCTGCAAGATGCCGCTGTAAAGTGAAAGCCCTTGAAGCGTTGAATTATTTTGTTTTTTAACCACTCAATCCAAGCTCCATGCAAGTGGATCCAAGTTTTAAGCTTTCCCTGAGAAAAATATTTTGCTCTTCCGTTTTAGCACCTGGAAATTCACCTTCCGGAGTATCTTTAAACTAGTTCCTAATTTTTATTCCTTTACACGAAGAAATTCGAAAGAAGATGAAGTTGTTTTGCTCAAAATCAAGAAACCAACTGAACGTCAAATTTTGAGCTGCAGAAAGCGCGGAAAATTAAGCCTCGTTTTGGTTTGGATGTTCCACACCTGGCTTGAGTCTGCGATCAAATCAAAAGCCAGTACCCGGTCAGCGGTCAACTTAAAAAAAAAGCCGACCTCGATGAACTTCAAACTTGAGCCCGCGATATGGTCACGTGATACTGGTCAGCGGATGCCTTGTTTTGACAGTTGTGAATTGACCATAACATGGATGTACGAGGAAGTCTAATATCAAAGATGTATGCTGTAAACTAGGTCAACTGGAGTATTTCCGCCATGTTGGAGTATAATTATTATTATTATAGGACGTTTCACTGCGCATACATGAATCGGCGAACGTACGTACGGACGTACGTACGGTCACCAAAACCAAATTTTCTCGAACAGATGGGTTACCACATTTTCTTACCAATGGTGCTCCGCTTGCGTCCCTTCGGGCCGCCGGAGCTCCGCTATGATGAACCTCTGTGGTCTAGAGGTCATTGTTCCTGCCTCTAACGCAGATAACTTTTACTAGTGGCACATATCGCGGGCTTTTTGTTTTTTTTTTTTGGGGGGGGGGGTTCTCTTTTTCTTCTTCTTTTAGAAATATTTTTTACAAGTGTGATAATTATTGTTCTTAATGGTTGAGCTGTAAAGCAATTTTGTAGTTTTAGAGGGAGATATGCTGATAGGGGTCTAAAGAAATAGACTCCAACACAAGCTAAGCGCAACGCGTCCGATGTAAGAAAGACGGACTTTTCTCTATTCTTTTGTTTAGCGCTAAATTAGGGATACAATACTGTTTTTTGCAAGCCCGAGTTTAGGCTAATTGTAGCCTCTTGTTTAAAGGGCCTTACAAGGGGAGATACAGGGAATGCTTTTCACTACTGCACTGACTATAGGGGTGTTAATACGCGAGGAAGGGAAGTGTGTAACATTTTCATTCCTTCGAAAGATCTACTAAAGAAGAAGATGACCATGTATTTTTCTTGCATGAGAAGGCATCGTTTTAGGATTATGTTTTGATGAGTGAAATTCGTTGTAGATAAATGTGTCCCACAGATGTGTCAAGTGTGAACGTATAACACCGATAGCTGTTGTAATTTTTACAAGCCGCGGATCAAATGTAGAGATATCGGGCTAAGGTCTTTTTCTCGTTTACTTAGTGGTGGCAATGAAGTTCAGAAGTACTATGCAGGAAGGCTACGAACGGAATAAAAACGAAATAATTTAGAGCAAGAGAACATTCCTTGAGAATAAGGGAGGTCAAAAACAAGTTTTGTAATTGCAGAACATTTTGGTTTTGTCCTCTACTAAAATGCCTGGCAGATCCCTCGGCATTGATCAGCAAAAAAACAGAGAATCATTAAAGATCGTATTGTTTTCAGAAGATACGCCTGTAAGATAACTTACACGAGCAGAGTTGTGAAATAGTATCGTGTAGAGAGTCTTTTCAAGAAGTGGTAGCATTTTAAATACATGCATGCATGCGCAGGCAGGTGGAATTGATTTTGCATTGACCTCTAGATCAGGAAAGTTTTGCAGGCCAAGCAGCTAGACAAACAGGAAAGATGTGTGAGTTTTCTCTAACTCCTCTGCAGACAAATCTTTGCCATAGCGATTTAATGTTAGCAAGGCCGGTAGGTCGATCGGTCGGTCCGCAGGTTCGGCGGTTTGGCGGTCGGGCGGTAGAGTGGCTCGGCGATTGGGCGGTCAGGTGGTCGTTCAGTCCAGCAGTCGGTCGGTTGGTCCGTCTATTGGTTGGTTGGTTGGTTGGCTGGTTGATTGATTGATTAGTCGGTCGATCAGTAATTTGATTGATTGATTGATTGATTGATTGCTTCCTTGTTTGCTTCGTTGGTACTAAGGTAAATAGGTTGGTTGGTTAGTAGTTACTGTGGCTGACTTGTTGATTAGTTCGGTTAGTTGCTTGGCTTAGCCAAAGTCTTCCAAATTACCATCCATAAGACACTTTTCCTAATCACTAATAAATACACATCAGCGATATTATAAGTAATATTTCAACTGAAACGCAAAGTTATAGATGTTCACACTTTTCTTGGCAGATGGTGCACCACGTTTCAATGCGACTCCACCTTACTTTGTCTACGTGCACTTCAGCCATGGGATAATAGCCAATATACTTTACCTGACAAGACAAGACAAATGCTCTACTCGTGCTTGTTCATGTTGATTTCAATGATTTATTCAGATCCAAATTTTAGATTACTTCTCAGTTGTCCATTGTAGCAAACAAAAATATACTGCACAGGATACCTTAAATTTAAACGAGAAAACCATGATTCGTGCAGCTTACGCAACGAAATTTGAGATTCTAAAACTTCAGTGGCCTTCTTGTATGTGAAAGGATTGATATTTGTAATATTCGTAATTTTTAATTTTAGACCAGCCTACAGTTACAACTTTTACGACTTGAACTCTGCATAACTCCGTTGTGCAAGGTATCACTGCGACACTTACATGCAGTGCAGATGGATACCCGGCTCCCACATATATCATCAGACGGGGTGTGACGTCACTGGTGCAACAGGGCAGAACTGGAAAGCACGTGATCAGCAACGTACAGTTCAGTGTCGAGAAAGAGTCATTCTTCTGTTTGCCATCAAACAAAGTTGGAGGTGGGCCGACAAAAGAACTTAAGATCACTGTGCAAGGTCAGTGAGTTCGCTTTTCAGCGAATCCCATATGCAAATTAATTTTGACAAGGATTGCTTTCACGAGGAGACATTAACCGCATTTAACGCAAAATAGTGCATATATGCCGCAATCGTTCTCACCAGTGAAAACCGCGACATAGTTATGACGATTGTTTTAGATGACCCTCTCGTATTTTCTTGACAGCTCCTCCAACATTTTTCGCCCAAACACTGCCGAGTGCCAAAGAAATAAGAAACGGAGGTCAACCTATCAGCTATTCATGCACAGCTGAGGCAAAACCTGCGGCCGAAATCGTATGGGAGCTGTATGGAAAGACGCTGGTCAACCTTCCACCCTACAGTATTTCAGCAGCAGTAGAACAAATTCCACGCTCAGAACTGTTCAGGACGATTGGATATCTTATCATCGATAAACTTTCTAGATCTTCTCGAGAAACTGGGATATTTTCCTGTATTGTCATCAGTGATGTTGGTAAAGTCAGCCAGCACACTGAACTTGAAGTACCGTGTAAGTAAAAATACACATTGTGAATATTAACGAAATTGTGTAGATGTGAGAGTGTAAACTAATTTCATCCTACGAGAATTGTTGTCACCACCGGCTGATCTTTTCAGTCCCAGCTTACACACGTCTTGACCAAGATCTTAAGAATCGGTTGCTAGGTCAACGATGTTTGCTATCATACATAGTGCGAGGTCAAGCCATTTATAAGTCAAAGTCAATACAGCTGTGTGCTTCTGCTGGCCGTGCGACATTAATAACCCACCTCAATGTTGCAAAATTACACTTACTTTTATTCTATAGGTTCCCTTTTTCCAACACGCTCCACTCCTCACGTTTCTCTTCTTTTGTCAAATGCCTTTTGTTTGTTTTTGGACAGTTTATTGTTCTTCAAATTTTCATTGCCATGGCCTTTGAATGCCCTCGGAGAAATTGGAGCCTAGCACTGAGAGGAATCCGTTTCATCCTATCCAATGCTGCGACAATCAGGTGTGATGTTCGTATGCTTACAGGATCACCTACCAAAATTTTGTAGATTATACTTACTGTTCATAGAGCAGATGCTGAAATTCAGATGTTCGGCAACCAGATATTTGTCCTGTGGCATAACAAGATGAACTAGGTCTGAAATTCTGGGTAACCCAGGCAAACCTCGTTATTTTTATTATAATTTGCGTGCCTTTAAGGCAGCCCCATCAGACTTCAAAATAATAGATACAACGAATTATTACGAACTACTTACACTTAAGATACAGTAATGAAACAAATTACACTACAAGTTATAACTCAGTACTAACTTTTACAAGACGACTAAACCGCCTTTCATAAGCCTTATTTTCTGACAAAAATCTCGGTAAGAATAATCAAACCAGGCTCGATCAGAGACACCAGAATTTTTACAAGTTTCTTTGTGGTGTTGCTCTAATGTTTCATTCTCTGGCTTTCCGCGTCACCCACAGCATCTGGAAAAGAACCTGCGAATGCAGACCGTAAGAGGACAAACAGAAAGGTATTGTCTAGCTTTATTTTAATTAATGGCTCCTGTAAGCAGTCTCATGTTTGATATTACACGTAGAAACATACAAGAAAATTAGCTGACAATAAAGGGAAGTGGTGATCATCGAAATGGCGCAGCTTTAAAATTCTTTCTGCCACAAAAATTGTTTAGGGTAGCACATCCTACTCATCGCGTAAATCTTCCCGCTAGCTTTTGTATCATGTCCCAACCTTCATTAATAGGTGGTTGAGTAATAGTGTTTGACGCAGATTTTGTACAAAATTGGGAACGAGAAATAGTAAATTGTCTGACTCTAGAGTTGGTTTCAGCGAAAGTCGTGTATTTCCTTGTAATGTAATCACTTTTCTCACGAAATGCGTAGGTAAAGTGAATGGCTGAAAGGGCTGAGAATCACCAGTACAAAAATAGAAAAAGGCAGGCAATAACCATTTCATGTTTTCCTCAGGATTATCCACTGGAGAGGTCTCTGGCATTGTTATAGCCATCCTCTTCCTTCTTCTTATTATTTCGGCTTTAATCGCTTATATTCTGTGGTCCAAACAACAAGGTACGTTTATTTAAATCACCCTTATGAGTTACTTGTGTTAGGAAAATCAGCTAAAAAATACCAAAAAATGCATATTTTCTTAGCTCAGTAAAAAAGAAGCACGCCAATCTCATAAAGCAAGAACGTTAAAATACACATAGTCTTTTGTAATATTTCAGTACCAATCAAAACAGTATTCGATGGCGGCCTACTTTCACTTTTCAATTTGCCGCGTAGTAGGTGTGGTTCGTTTAACGCCACGACGTCGTAAGGTCTTTTCTTAGCAACGATGACGTAACGGGTGATAATCGCGGGTGATAATCAAATTCACATGATACCACACCAAAAAATATATGTATATTTATAATTTAGATATTGCATCTGATAATTTAACGTCAACTAATTTTCTGGAAGAGTGCAAATCTTTTTGGATTCCAGGGGTATAATTAGTTGTTGAATGTTTCAACTGGAGATAACTCGATGCATGATGTTTTGCTTTGCTTTTTAATAAGTACAGTAGAATCCCGGTAACTCGAACTCCCCCGCTTACTCGAACGGAGTTTCAATTCACTTGGATTTGACCCAACTTTTCAGTCATTTTTACTCGGTTAACTCGAACTCGGATAACTCGAAAACCCCACTAACTCTAACTAAATTTCGTTTCCCTTGATCAAAATTTACCCCGATAACTCGAATTTCTGGTGCTTATAACTCGCCATGGATGCCCATTGAGATATCCCATTCGCTTTTCTTATCGTGTGATCGAATTCTAACACTAGAACAAAGACTGGAGCAATTTGATTTAATTAATGATGAACAGATCACGTATTCACAGTTTTGCATTGCCATAATACAGTTGTTACAAAATGTATTAGCTTCTCGTGAAATAAGTTTAATTTGCACTGTATTGTATACCAAAATGCTGAAAATCAACAAACTATTAATAGACCTTTTTAGCTTGTAGATTTTGTTTTCCCAATGTAGACCACGTGATGTTACCCTAGAGAACTGTTTCTTTGAAATTTTGCCTTATTCACGTGCATATGTACGCATAATTTACGAAAAGAGAAAAGGCAAATCCCCTTGGGAAGATCACATGGTCTTCAGTGGGAAAACAAAATCTACAAGCTAAAACGTCTATTATGAACCTGGAAAACTGAATATTTTAATCGGCCCCGATAACTCGAACAGTTTTTCGTTTGCCTTCAGAGTTCGAGTTACCGGGGTTCTATAGCATTATCAACCCTATTTCCTGATATATGCTCAAACATATTTTATCCTTTGGATGCGAGAGAAAAATATTTCTCTTCCTTATGACATTAGAAAAAAACATAGTAGGTCTTGGGTGTCATATTTCACTAGCAATGGGTAGCCTTGAGTTTTTATTGAAACCACGTTTTGCTCTCCTTAATTTCACGGGAAAGACGACAAATGGGTAAGTTATAAGGCTAGGGAGATTTTTCTACGAGACAGTTATGTTTACTAAGTTGATGATTGCCGAAAACTGAACGGGAAATTTTCAACTGCTCAAACGTCTGATCGGCTTGTGACTATTTAAGAGAGATTGCAATGTTAGACACAGTACCCCTCTTGAAAATGTCATCAACAATACATAAAGGAAATAAAAATAAAATAATGTTTCATGAGTGCCTTAATGTCTGACATAGACACGGCTGAATTTTAGGTCCTATTTTCTCCGGAAAAAAATATAATTAGCCCAAGGATTATTGGTATCAGATTTAGTTTTTGAATCCGTAACAATAAATAAATAAATAAATAAATAAATAAATAATAATAATAATAATAATAATAATAAACTTATTAAAACACGAACTGAGTGTTCATTTAGTAGTAGATGAAATATGAGCGAGAGACCTGTATGGGCGGCTACCCGTTTTAATGCCCATAAAGGTCAGACGCGAATATTGTATCTTACTTGTGGAATGAAAACAGATTGTGTTTGTCATGTTAATCAGTAGAGATCTGTATCAAAGTTAATGCATACTAATTAAATCAAATGAAGAATGATCCTCGCAGTTGTAAACGCAATTTTATGAAATTGCGAAAAGAAGCCCGAAAAAATTTCAGGACTTCAACGGGGTTTGAACCCGTGACCTCGCGATTACCGGTGCGATACTCTAACCAACTGAGCTATGAAGCCACTGACGTTGGGAGCAGGTCAATTGTGGGTTCATATGATCCCGTGAAAGAAATGAGTGTGAATGATATATGAAATGAATCATATTTGAACTGCGGAAATGAAATCAAATGAAGAATGATCCTCGCAGTTGTAAACGCAATTTTATGAAATCGCGAAAAGAAGCCTGAAAAAATTTCAAGCCACTAACGTTGGGAGCAGGTCAATTGTGGCTAACGCAATTTTTTATATTGACCTGCTCCAAACGTCAGTGGCTTCATAGCTCAGTTGGTTAGAGCATCGCACCGGTAATCGCGAGGTCACGTGTTCAAACCCCGTTGAAGTCCTGAAATTTTTTCGGGCTTCTTTTCGCAATTTCATAAAATTTGCGGTTACAACTGCGAGGATCATTCTTCATTTGATTTCATTTCCACAGTTCATATATGATTCATTTCATATATCATTCATACGCATACTAATTAGCTGAGCAGGACTCTTTAGGAAAGTTAATGCAGCAGTTGATTTGTAAGTGGGGTTTAGAGAGGTGTACATGTGACTCAAACGCTACCGGTAGATTGGAATTATTAATGCATTTTACAAATTATTCTAAGAGTCTGTTAGATTTTTCAGGATATGTCCTGTTTTCGCTTCCATGGATTTTTTTCTCAAAAAGAATTTTGAGAACCTTTTAAAAATTATTTTCAGTTTACTGTTGCTGGTCCGTGTTGAACTTACTTTTATAGTGCTGATGTTGGACACGCGAGTAATTTCGCACGCTCGTTTTTAGCCAATCACAAAATGTCGTGTTTTCGCACGAAGCCGGCGTAATTAATATTTGGCTTTCAAGAACTTTTCACTTTGTTACCTGTACATTCATGAAGGATTGTGTATACAAGGTTGTGCGATTTCCTGTATAAATTAAATAGTTCGGTATTATCCTTAGTTTTTCATATAAATATAATGGTTACAGCCTGGATTTCGCTGTGTAAGTAGACACAGCGATAAAAATATGTTAATCCTTATCCTTGTTTTATTGTTCTAACAGCAATGGGAAGAAAAACCACAAAAATAAAAAGATAGATGTTCATTTGTGGTAAGAAAAAATGCTTGCAATTGCAGTACTTTGCTTGTTATTTTAGACTTAAACAGAATTTACGCGAACAGATCCTCGCGCAAAATTTGGTAGGTAATAAGTGGGAAATTAGTTTTGGTTTTTCACCGGACATACCAACGGTTGACGTGTTACCTACCGTTAAGTGGAACACTTTAACACATTTGTATAAATGTTCTTTAATTTAGCTGAAGAGTTGATTGTCTATGGCAACAGATTTTCTTCAAGACTGAAATATGGGCTGATAGCTCCACGTTTTGCCTCCAAATACGTTCAAAACTCCATTTCCTATAGAGGGGCTGTCCTCTGGAACGCTATAGGACGATTAAATGGATCAATACTTGAGTGCACAGACGTGAAAGAATTTTTGAAAAATGTTGTTAATTGTCACACTTTTAAGGATTTTAATTTTAATGTTTTAACACCACAAATAATTAACAACAGATCTGAGAATTTTATCTATATTTAACTATCGACTCAATTTAACAGAATTATATTTTTTATAAGAATAATTTTATCCTTCAATTGTAGCTTTTAATTATTCTTAGCTTTTGTATCTTTTTATTTAGTACACGACCCCACAACCTTGTTAGCTTGAATTTTTCATCATGTATAAAAAAGGTGGTATGTATGGTGTATGTATGGATCAAGACAGCATGACTATATGTTACAAATTCTACAGAATGTATCATTATGTCTGTAAAAGATTGCGTTAATTTGACATGAGTCTATCAACGAGACACCTAAAATTCGCTGTACTCTCTATAGCAAACACACAGCTCAGGCATAGAAGACACAGTTGCACCCATAAAAAAGGGTGTGGGTTCTCTTTAGGCATTTTAAAAAACCATCTCGAAAGATTAGTACTAGAATTACGTTATGGAAGGAGGGAGGGGATTGCGGGGCGGGGACGGGGGTGGGGGGGGGGGACTCGGCTGCAAAAACGTGTGATTACCTTGTTACCTTTCACTTAAAAATTTTCAGGCTTGTATCTTAAAAGGTACACAATTACCATTACACTTTTTATTACTTCCTAGGTGCAAATAAACCGCACATTACAAGCAGCGTCTTATTTTTATACGGGTTACGTTCTCCTGTCTCCGGAATTCCCGCCATTCAAGAGACTTACATAGAGTCAAACCTGTGTTGAGCGGCCACCCTAGGGGTGTGGCTTACTCGCCGCTTAATAACTGACCGCTTAATACAGGTTGCACAGAATACACGTCAAAAAACAAAAACACCATTTTGTAACAGTTTATGATCCAAGGCCCTAAAAAAATCATTTAATCGATTATGATCTCCTGCACTGAATAGAATGGTACGACAAGGTACGTAGAACATGGTGTTAAAATGAACCAACAAAAAAGCAACGTCTAGTTCCTACAGTCAGTACTGGTAACATGATATTTAAGTGATTTCCTTTTGGAAACAGCTCGTTGGGACTTAGCTAAGGGTGACTGCGACCGCTCAGTAGAGGTGACCGTAGTTACAGTAATTAAAGGTGGCCGCTTAAAACGGTGCTGCTTAATACAGGTTCGACTGTATTTTTCTTTCGGTGATTAGACGTCTAACAGACCATTCAATATTATCTATTAACGAACTACCTCGTGTGTTGATTACAGAATGAAGCACTGGAAATGGCTCAAGGGGTGGATTTTAAACCTGATCAGGACGATAAACCTTGACATGGAGATGATTGTTCAAAACAAATTAATCACACAAGTACCACAATGCGTACCTCCATGCTCGCCTTTATCTGAGGGCTTTGATTGGATGTTCTACATAACGCTACAACCTTGGACAAAACTTATGTGAAAATTGAGCTTTAAAGCATTTCTACGGGCACAAAGTAGCCAACTGAGTTTAAGTACCTCCATTCCCGAATCAATATCAGTTGTTTGCGTATTACAAAAGATTTTTTTAGCAATGGAAGCTTCAAATTCAACTTTGATTGGCGAATAGGGTGAAGGAGAAGTTACTTTATTAATATTGTTGAAGTACACATCGTGGAAAAGGATTTTCAGACTCCAAGTGGCCCCTTGTTCTAAAATAGTTTTGTCCAAGATTGCTGTTAAATACTTAAGCCATGCAACAGCTAATTTTAAAAGTCTCGCTGTAGGGGCAAATAAGAATAAGAAAAGCATCATGCTCATCACTCACAAAAAACTATTATCGTCATCTTTTTGTGTCTGTGTGTTCATTAATTTACCCTCTACATCAGGTTTACAGCTTACAACATAACCATCGGTAAAGGTCTTTGTAAACTAGGCATTTTGTATTATCATATGCGTTACCGTGTTAACAAATTATTCACAATTACCAGTTTTACTTGGAGTTCCTTTAGCGAGTTGCTTACAAGCAGAGATACTGTCAAATTTATCATTGGTTTTAGTTAAGGTATGGCTTGACTTGTGAGTGATAATAGGCCCTTTGCATGACACGTGACATGTGACACATGTCACATAACCTGATCAATAATAAAAAAAGTGTGGTCGTGGTACAAAATAGATGACAGAAATAGAAAGAGCACGATGAAATTTGTGAGATTGCCAATTTTGAGCCCTTTGACGTTTGGGTGATCGGTATGAATGTTTGAAAAATTTAAAAGAATTGTTTGCTGGATGGCAAAGCTTGCCATTCAGCAGCTTTTTTCCATACAAGTTTCAGTAACTTTTTTTTAAGCATGAAAATAACAATGAAATCTCTCACCTAAACGTCAGAAGCATCAAAATTGGTAGCCTTACTTATTTCATCGCGCTCTTTTTACATTTCTGGCATGTATTTGGTACCACAACTTTTTTACGATTGACAAGGACACGTGACACAGTCATGCAAAGGGGCTATAGGGCGTTTTCACATGAAGTCACGGTGGTCGTGTTGGTGTTCCAAAACAAAGAAACGGCGGCCATGTTGGTGTTCCAAATTAAACCTCCAGGAATTGAACTCTATTTTATGGAAATTCTTTCTTTTGTTTCAGTAAAACCAATATGGCTGGTAGTCACGTGAATGAAAACGCCGTATTCTCGTTTTGCTGTCAACATCGGAAAGCTTTAAGCCCCAGCCAAACGGGAAATGTTTTGTTGACCAAACATCATCAATCATTGTTTGGCGTCCAAACATTTTACCGTTTAAACATTCGATCAAACAACTTGAAACATTTTTTTTGCTCTCATGTTTGTTTGGTGATGTTTGGTCGGTTTGGCCAGCTATAACAAACATGTTTTGCTCGCGCATGCGAACTGCGCTGACTCATTCGCTTGCATCCACAAATACAGCGTTTTGTTTGCACGGCTGTTTCAATTAATTAGAGAGAGAATTACAGTCGCTATCAGATACTGCCTTTGAACCATCACACATTCCGCCCGCCATATTGCAATTGTAAACTAAACTCTTACGGAGGTTGTGGTACGCTGGGTAATCAGATTTTGTGGCTCATACCTCCTTGCATCCCGATGTTTGATCTTTGTATGATCAAATACGTTTTAACCGTTTAGCCAGGGCTTTCAAACATCAACATGTTTGGACAATAAACAATGTTTTGTGAAGTTTGGTCACCAAACATTCCCCGTTTGGCCTCTCTGAAACTTTTGCACAAAAAATTGATGATAAATTGTAGCGAATTATTATTTGACTCGACCTTTTCTTTGAAAATGTTGGCGCGGACAAATTTAAAGGACACTTTAATATCTCCTATATTTTCTACAAAATTCTAGTTTCGTACCAACCAGCTTGACCCTTCTCAAACTAGGTTTTGCTTACTCTTTGTCAGTTTCTTAAGTATAAAATTTGTAGGTCACTTTCTTTACCACTGATTTAGAGTATTGTTGGAATTCACACTTTGCCTTACGACAGTTGCGGTTTTTGGTTAAAAAAAATCTTTCTTTCCTAATTATCTTCATTGTCACTAAATTTTCGTATTCAAGAGATCTCTCAGTTGGACTTTTTGTGGGCCAGTATCCACTTAGTCATCGTCTTGTTCGTAAGTAATACACATGTCATCGGCTTCCCCGTGGGGTTGACCCCCGGGTTAACCAGGGGGATTGTAAAATCAGTCAAGCAAACTTGAGGAATCACCCCGGGAGGTCGGGGAATCTCTCAAGGCAAAGTCCCCTGGGTTAGGTGTCTCTCAGCTGAACATTCCCGTGACATCCTTTTCAAACTTGTGAATTCCCCCACCCCCTAATCTTTGATCGTAGAACAATGTCAAGATTTTCCCCTACCCTCGGGCAAAGAGTCCCGTCCATCTCTTTGTATTCTCCCATATATCTCCCTGGTAGGCCCGGGGGTCGACCCCACGGGGAAGCCGATGACATGTGCATAAGTCCTACTTTCCGAAGCACGAAGTAAGTCCGACAGCGTACCGAAATGGATCGAGGTTTTCTCGATCGCTTTTTAAGATCAAAATACAATTTTTTTTATAAAGCTACATGTCTTAAGGAATTATTAGGATTTCGTTAGATATGAGCATTCCGATTGAAAAAAATAGCCACTTTCACAATCAATATGGCGTCTACGCAATGTCCACGATTGATGTCGAAACGACTTCGGAGAAACCACTGACCAAACGTAGGCAAAACGTTTGTCACTGCAGACTCTTTTTCCCACGCACTAGCGAGGTTGGCATGTGGACCACTTCGACAATGTCACGCAATATAATAATTTTTCATATTTTGCATACAAATAAAAAACAACCTCCATATATCAATTTATTATGCAGCATTTAGAAAATATTCGAGGTTTCATAAGAATCCGTCACGAACCGGAGGTGATCTCATGAACAGTTGGCTGTCATATGTTATGCCTCATTTGCATACATAAGGCCAGCACTTGTCCCTTGGGAATATCTATTATTTTTGTGGCCTCGGCAAGCGGTGAGGGTAAAAAGGAGGAATGAGTTTGCGGCATGGCATGTGGCATGACTTGCGGAATCGCATAATTATGCGGAATGTAATGTATGCAGAATGGCGCGAAAAAAATAATTCAACTGAAGGAGTTAATTATTCAACAGCCAAACGCAAGCTATCGGTAGCTGCCGATCTCGGTCACAACAATTAACTACTCTCCACCGGGCTTACTTTCGTATAAATATTACACTTATGAACTCTTGAGGTGATTAAATTTGCCTTGAGTTTTGCTTTCATAGGATTAGCCTGTTCGCGAATGATATTTGCAGCATATTTGTGAAGCTATGCACAAATGACGAAAGAATCGAGCGAGCTTTTGCCATCTTGTCAAGTTCATAGTGTAGGTCAAACTCTTTTCGCAGTTTTGAAATGGATTAAATTAATTTCTATTTTTCCGCAGTCGATTGTAAGCTATTTAGGAACGGAGTCTCGCAGAGGCTTGTTATGGTTTTCAGAGTTTTACAAAAGTCTCAAATCGGTCGAGGTGCTTTTGTTGTTATGATATGAATAACTGAACTCTCGAAGACCAAGGGACAAACGAGGAAAATTTTATAATCAGTTGCAAACTGACTAATCTTATAAACACAAACTCAAGACAAATCACTTCAAGCGGGTTCTTTTGTAATATTTATATCAAGTCTATCAAAGCACAAATCCCGTGTAGAGCAGTGCTCTACACTGAAAAAATTTCTCGGTCAAATCCAATTTGTTTTCAACATTTTGTTGTCACCGAGATCAACAACTAGCTTGCGATTATTCACTGTGTCAGGCTGGCAGACGCGATTAATATTGCGCGAGCTCCAATACGCAAGATCGAGATTATTAACCGTAAAATTATTATCTAGAGAAGGGGCTATTTGTTGATCTTGGTAACAACAATTTGTTGAAAACAAATTGGATTTGACCGAGAAATTTTATAACATCTGGTACCTAGGGTACTCGATCTTCGATGAGGCGACTCTTGAACGCAAGCACTGAGTTCAGTTATTCATATCATAACAACACACGACCGATGTGAGACTCTTGTAAAGCTCTGAAAACCGTAACTTGAATAAGCCTCTACGAGGCTCCGTTCCTAAATCTCTTGCAATCGACCCCGGAAAAATAAAATTTTATTTAATCCATTTCAAAACTGTCCAAGAGTTTGACCTTCACTGTGAAATTGACAAGATGGCAAAAGCTCGCTTGTCTCGCAGCCGCGAACGATTCGCACAAATACACTGCAAATATCATTGACTATCATTCCCGAACAGACTAATCCTATGAAAGCAAAACTCAAGGTAAATTTAATCACCTCAAGAGTTCATGAGAAAGCAAGCCCGGTGAAGAGTAGTTGTGACCAAGATCGACAGCTAGCTTGCGATTATTCTCTGTGTTAGGCTGTAGAATAATTAACTCTTTGAGCTGAATTAATTTCTTCGCGCCATTTTGCATATGTTACATTCCACATAATTATGCGATTCCGCAAGTCATGCCACATGCCATTCCGCAAACTCATTCCTCCTTTTACCCTCACCGCTCGGCAAGTGCTGTAAAAAATTTCTTTACTTCTCTTCGCTACAATGAACTGATTCAAACGGTAAAATACTCTTGTTACTAGGCTGTTCCAGGCGTTCAGATAGTAAACAGTGCGCGAGATTACTGGCAGAGCGAGGCGAAAATAAAGCGGCGAAAACTGGCCATGGTGGGGGGCTTGGGACGGGCAGCGGGAAGGAACGCCTGTAAAACATTCTTTTTCACTAAATTTTCTCCGATTCTTATTGGTTTAAACTGATCACGTGCCGCGATAGTGTTCATCCGCGGAGAGACACTATCAGCCCATAGTGCCCGTCCGAGGAAAATACCCGAATGGATAGTAGTCGTCCGTGAAAAATTTTCGCTACTAAACAAGCGTTTTGAAGTGTTTTTGTAGTTTTTGTTTTTGAAGTGGCGCGTTGTTTTTTTGACGGCGTTGTTGTTGTTGTTGTTGTTGTTTTTTGTTGTGTGGCGCGTTGTTTTTTGAAGTTTTTGAAGTGGCGCGCAGAAGTAAATTTAGTGGTGAACAATAAAGACAATAGAGTGTTAATGTCTCGGAACTATCGGTCTGATAGTTGCCCCTTGGAAATTTGATGTTCTTAAAACTAGCATATTTGCCCTCGAAGCTTCGCTTCTCGGGCCAATATTTGCCTTTTTAAGGACATCAAATTTCCGCGGGGCAACTGTCAGCCGATAGTTTCTCGACAGAAACACTCTATTGTTTAAATAGATAAAGAGTAACGTAGCCAATCAGAGAACGGCATTCGTGGTAGAACGCTAGTAGATTTACTAACACCACATAGAGCGTCTTGCGTTTTAAAACGTTTACGGGTGTTCGATGCACAAAACATATGGTGAACAAGAAAAACTGCTTTAGAATGGGCAAGTATATAATTTAAGATCCTCCTCGGATAACTTATAGAAGTAGGGTTCCATTAGGAGACAGATCGTTCCAGGTCGCAGCTCCGGCACTTTGGAATGAATCACCGCGTGAGATTCGTTCTATCTCGGATCTAGGGATTTTTAAGTGCCATCTGAAGACGCACCTGGAAGCTTTTTATTGATAAATTTTTAATTTTTATTTTGATCATGATGATTGCTAGTATCTAAACATACATTGTATAGTCAATTTTATCATAGTATATTTTTAATAATTATTATTTAGATACCCTGTATTTAATTAGAAATCATGTAATGCGCGCTTGATCATTTCATGGAAAGCGCGCAATATAAGGATTAAATTATTATTATTATTATTATTATTATTATTATTATTATTATGTTATGAGGGGGAAGCTTACTTATATTCTGTATGTTCAGGCGAAACTTGTATTGTTAGCTCTGACATGGCTTAGCCAATTTCAAGTACTCCTCTGGAATCTTATGCATGTGGGTGAAAAAATGGCTTTGGCACTTCTCTCATCAGTTTAATTCATTGACATGTCGTTTATTATCCTGATCAGCTTTAAAAGGCGCTCCTTGAGCCATTTCAAATGCATCATTCTATAATTAGCCAGCGAAGTAGATCGTTAATAGACAATGAAACTTTTTAATTCGAATTCGAATTACCGAAAGAGAAAAGTCTGATTGCCGTCAACAGCATTAGATTAATATAAATTCTGAGCGCGCAAGAATCCCGTATAAACATGAAAAACACTCTGCTAGTTTCTTTAAAGGGGTAGAACACTGAAAACTGGAGCAACAACCACGCATACGGGTTATCTTGGTACTTTCAGGATGTAACCCTGGAGAACCTGAAGTGAAGAATAACTAGGTCATTATATTTAGTATATTGTTAGGGACCGAAACCGATTTTTATATACCTCCCCCCAATGAAATTATGGTACCATATATTTGTGACATCAATTAGTTGCAGCTATTGACAAGGAGAAAATAATCTAGAAAATCGTCTGTGTTAAAAAAAAAAATTGGCCATTTCCAAATTACTTTTGGCCTCCTTTTTAAAGCCAGGCCTGGTGCTCAACCATTCGTATGAAAATGAGTCTAATTTGCTTATGAATAAAAACTTATTTTAATATGAAAGGATGAGCACCTGGACTTGCTTTGAAAAAGAGGCCAATGGTAATTAAGAAATGGCCTATTGGGCAACCAATTGACGTCAACGACTCCAAAATGAGGCTGCAAGGGAAATTATAAACAATAAAGAAAACCAAACAAACAGAGGCCTGGAGGCCCGGGGCAAGCACTGCACAAAAGACACGTCGCACAGTTTTTACGAAATGCGTAAAATTTTTCTCATGCAAAAGTTGTCTTGTGTTCAGCTCAAAATGGAAATTCCCACTCACAATTAGTCAAGCTATGGTTCAGATAAAACCTATGGTAACGTTTACCGTATTTCTTCTTATAAGGAACACGTCAGAGGCACTCAATGTAAGGCTACAAGAAAACAATACCGGTAATTCTGAATACATTTGCACAGATACAAATAGTTTATAAAAAACCGTTTATTGTTGATTGTGATATAAGCTATAAAAAAATGGCTACAACATTTGTTTTTTGGCAGTGGAAAGCTTATTGTTTCTTTTGTACTCCTACGGCGAGGCTTTTACAGTTTGCTGCTACATGTCCTAAACATTGAACGCTACAATCTTGGACAAACATACTTGAGAAAACAGGCAACTTGTTGGATTCAGGAAATCCTTCTCCACCAGGTGCAATTTTTCCTTCCTGCGTTCCCACCCCCACCCCCCTCCCCCTTCCCCCTCCCCTTCCTCACCCCACCCACTACTCAACGTTGAATTTGTGAAGCCGCCATTGCTAGGGAAACGTTTAGAAGCCTCAAACAACATTGGTTATTTTTTGCCCGTAAGGCTTCGAAGCTCAATTTTCTCAACAGTTTTCTCCAAGATTGTATCATTATGTAGACTATCCTAGCTACGCCCTCAGACAAAGGCGAGCATGGAGGATATCCATGGTGTGGTTTTTGTGTGATTAATTTACTTAATCTCCAGGTCGTTGATCATTCTGGTCAGCTCAGTAAGAATCACTCCTTGATCCATTTCAAGTGCTCCATTCTGTAAAAAACACACGATTTAGTTCGTTAATAGATAATAAAACGGTGTCTAAGAAGTCAAATTACTCGGAGTGTGTACCTCTTCTAATTTGTGGTTTGTGTCATATTGTCCTGATGAACACGTATCACCTATCAAATTCCATGTGGGAATCTGTCCGCGTTATTCATTTTGAGGAGAATATAGGAAGCAGTTCAGAGAGGATTATTTCAAGTAGTCTTTTTTCTTACCTCGAATTCGAATGAGCATCTATCTTCTCCATTCTTGTGATGTCCCTCTCTAACGCTATATTATATGTATATATATAAAAAACAGAAGGCGTTAGTATCAACGAATCAACTGTACGTTTGGCTGTAACCAATATGGCTTAAAACCTGTCCAGAAGTTCAACTTACTTATTTGTTTCAGAAATTGTCTACCTTGAGTAAAATTACACTGAAGAAGGCAGAAGTTTCTGCCGAAACATGTCTTTGAAATTCAAAATCGTCGACTTATATATTTATAACCTATCGTGACCTTCCTGCTTTCCAGACCCTTTGGTAATTATGAATTGTAAGAGAAGGTTCAAGTTCAAGTTCAAGTTTATTAAAATTAACAATATAATACAAAACAGCGCTAACCCGCAAATAGCTAAGGCTAATCTAGGCGGGTAGCGAGTAGGAGTGTTTAAAGAGTAAGTATAATAATTGTGAGTATGGGATAACTGAAGAGATAAAATAAAGGTCGTGTGATTTTTCATTTCTAATGCATTCAACAAACTTACCGTCAATTGTGTGAGGTCGTGTGATTTTAATATAAAACAATTATTTTAATATGTAACAATTACGTAAATCCAGCTTGTGTGTGTTTTAAACTCTCAGAAACAATCGCAAGAATTCGAAAAAAAGATGCTTCTGCTATACTAAATTTTTGCTGAAAAAGAAAAACATTTGCGTGAAATGACTCGCGTGACAGGTGATCAAATTTCAACACCAGCACTACAAAGCTTAGTTCAGCGTGGACTCCATGTTAATAGCCTTTAAAAGGTTCTTAAGATTCTCCTTGACAAAGAGATTTTAAAGAAAACAGAGTAAATCATACAAAAGCTGACAAACTTTAAAGACTGTTTTATGTGTCGTCTAACACTATGAAGACAAAAAATTCTCTCTTAACCCTTGTAGTGTTAGGCCCGGAATATTCCTACTCAGAACGTTATGATAGCGTGCTCAATGTGCCGAATGGTTGGTTTGACACCTGTAACAACCTAAAATCGGCATTATACATGACAATGACAATTCCATGCATTATATCTTTCATTTGCCAACAAAACCTAAAAGGCCAGTTTTTCTGTCCAACAGCAACACCAAAAAGTGCACTCTTTTGTTGTCACATTTTTTACATAAAAACTCCTGCAGAAACCAAAAGTCTACAATAACAAAAAACCTCAGGGCGAAACCATGGCACCTGGCTGGAAATTGTGCTCTCAATTTTTTTCGTCGGCCCTGCTTGAGCCATTTTTTGAAGACCAGTCTCCCGTTTTCCAAGTTTCCTCATTCATGCACGAGAAAAACCCTGGGTAATTCCGCAATACCGCGAGCATGTTGTTGTTACGATACCGGTGCATATATATTCATTTTCATATATTCATCACTCATGGGTATACCACCAGCAAAATGACCAGCTTCCAGCTGGTTTGTTAGCTCAGTTGGTAGAGCACTGCACCGGTATCGCAGAGGTCGTGGGTTCGAATCCCGTACAAGCCCGATTTTTTTAGGCTTATTTTCACTACTGCTTAATTGCATAATTGCGATGATCATTCTCATATTCATTCTATATTCCGCAGTTTCAATATATTATTTTCACATATTCATTCTCACATAAGTAAACCGAAGTATCTCAATGACAATCTCACTAACTTCATAACTCACCCATATCTCCTCAGTCCTGTGGATTTAAAGAGAGCAAAAACAGATATTAATGGAAAGTCATATCTACTCATTGCCAGTAACATATGGCACCCAAGAGCTACTATGCCTTGTTGCAATGCAAAATGCTCAAAACTCGGTAAATAATTTGTTTTTCTCTTGCACCCAAAGAATAAAAATGTTAAAAACAATATAAAATAAGGAAGTAGTGTTCACAGTAGTATATGTTCGGGAGAATTAAGCCGCGTGAATTTTCCTGAACTTATATACTGTTGAAACTTAACTTCGAGTTAACTCCAGTTGATATATTCGACAACCAGTTTTCTCCTTGAACACAAAAAGGACCTCATCCTTACAGCAAATTAATTGGCGTTTTAACTGTAGTATCATTTGGATTGGATAATCACCTGCTCATTGCCATTTTGACTGGATTTCGCAAGGACACAAACAACGAAACAGTCATTCCAAATATAAATTAACGCGATTTAAGCCTTTCGCGATTATTCAAATTTGCTCAACTTGTAAAATGAACGCAAACAGTTCAGGAAATAAATTACTATGAACGAAATTAAAGAGAAAAAGAAATTAACCATCACGCGCTCAAGCTCTGGTCAAAACCTAGCCTCCTTCGCAGACGTCTTTGGGCTCGTCACGCGTTCCTTCCCCACGAACGTCTGCTGAACTCAACTGCCACTTCCGTTCGCGGCGGTTAGCCAATCATAGTTGTTTTCCAATTTTTTGAAAGTAGGACTTCGACCCTGGGATTATTTTCACAGACGATGCACGTGAATCGGGTGTCGATCTCCATTCTTACGCAGCTCGTTATTGGTCTAACCACCGGTGAACGGAAGTGGCAGTTCATTTCAGCAGACGTTCGTGGGGAAGGAACGCGTGACGAGCCCAAAGACGTCTGCGAAGGAGGCTAGTCAATGTGGCCATTTCGCGTTGTTGTGTTAAATAGGGGAGCAAAGAAAAGTATCAAACTGTTCAACACAGGTGCATAGCGGTTGTTTTTGTTTATTAAAGTTGTTGTTTTGTGGCGTCTTCTTCACTGCTGCTGTCGTCGTTGCTTAAGCTTCCTACATGTCAGGGAGCAGCTGCATGACGTCATGAAATCTAATATTGCTCTTTCGGGGAAATTTAAAAGCGACGATAGGCCTTAACTCAATCCTGTTTTATTTCACACTGAAACGTTACAGCACAATGTAATGCAATCACTCAAGCGTTTTTTTTTAACGTTCTTGTTTTCTTTGTTTTTCTTTTTGATTGGATCCTTCTTTTAAAGATGCTAATAAAATACACATTAGGGCCATTATACGGGAGGAAATAAGACGCGTCTTATCTAAGACGCGACTTAAATAGGACGCGAACTGTACCGTTTATACCTTCGCGTCCTACATAAGACGCGGAAGATCTCGTATAAATGGTTCGCGTCTTATTTTGATAAGCCTCGCTTACCGCCAAGATGGAGCACTGTAGCAAAAAACAAAAGCGTGCTGTCCTGTTATTTTAAGAAGAGACTTTCTCAGAGATTTTTTTTCTTATGAAGACCACGCCGTAGCATACAAAGAAATCAACAGAAATCCGAGAAGAGTCGGAAGTAAGCGATATACGGATTGGTGCGACTGATGGCAGGTAAAGAAGGAAGGTGCTGAATCACTTTTGCTCTCCCGCCATCTTTGCAAAGCTTTGCAAACAATACGCTATCTAATCATAAGACAAGCTCATGTTGCTGTCGTTTTTATGCAAGCGCACTTGCAGTTCACGTCTTATTTAGGAACGCGAAACCATTTATACGAGGAAGCACGTCTAATTAAGACGCGGACAAATAAGAACAGCTGAAAACCCTGTTCTAAGATAAGACGCGTCTTATGTAAGACGCGACTTAAATAAGACGCGAACGCTTATTTTGTACCATTTATACGAATCAGTTCGCGTCTTATTTAAGTCGCGTCTACATAAGACGCGTCTTATTTTCTCCCGTATAATGGCCCGATTGTGTTTTGCTGCGGTAATAAACATTTACTTAAAACGCATTTTCTAATTAAAACTTAACGTTCGTATGCTAAAGGGGAATCCCTGTTTACAAATTTTGCCCCATTAGCATGAACAATTCAGTTTCTGATGGAGCTACAAATAAATCAGTTCTGAATATTGAAAGGTCATAGTATCAATAACTCTGCCAATGAATGTGAGCCTCAGGTATTGAATACGTTTTGTGCAACGCGGGTTGTAAAACTCAAAATTTTGCAAAGAATGTATGAGTTCCTTAGTGTTTTTGCCACCCAGAAAATTTTGCAGTTTTTGGAAGACAATATCTCCTTGAAAACTACACCTAAAGAGCTAAAAATTTCACCTTGTATTAAGAAATTTCACTAGCTCTTTAGCTGCCTGGAGTCACATCACATCTAACATGTTTCCTTCTCAAATGAAGAATGATCTTCGCAGTTGTGAACGCAATTTATACAATTGCGAAAAGAAGCCTGAAAAAAATCAGGACTTCAACGGGGTTTGAACCCGTGTCCTCGCGATTACCGGTTCGATGCTCCAACCAACTGAGCTTTAAAGCCACTGACGTTGGGAGCAGGTAAATTGTGGGTTCATATATTCCCGTGAAAGAAATGAGTGTGAATGATACCAAGCGGCGCACCATACCTATACCTTTTCCCATGGTAAAATGGCTAGCGGTATTGCTCGTGGGCGTCACCGCACGACGACGGAGTTGCCCAATAATTAATAATATCCTAATAATAATCATAATAATCCAACATGGCGGCCATACTCCACCTGGCCCAGCAACTGACCAGCTAGTTTACAGCGTACTTCTTTGATACTGTGCATCCATCCTATAGCCATTTGACACCTGTCAAAATGATATATCCGCTGACCAGTGTCACGTGACCATATCGCGGGCTCAAGTTAAGACCTCTTTGAGGTTAGCTGTTTTTGAAATTGACTGCTGACCAGGTACTTGCTTTTGATTGGATCGCAGGCTCAAGCCAGGTGCGGGACACCCAAACCAAATCGAGGCTTCATTTTTCGCGCGCTTTCTGCGGCTCGTAATTTCACATTCAATGGTTTCTTCATTTTTTTGAGCAAAACAACTTCATCTTCTTCGATCGAAGTTTGTTTTTAAATTCGCGTAAAAAGCATAAAAAATCGAGAACTTGTCAAAAGATATTCCGGAAGGTGAATTTTCAAGTGATAGAAGGAAGAGCGAAAGGTTTTTCTCAGGAAAAGCTTCAAACTTGGATCGATTGTGTGGTCGAAAACAAAATGATTTAAGGAGGCTGGAAAGAGGTTTTAGCCGCGCTCGCCGCAATCTACACACGTCATGACTAAGATGCACATGTCAGCTGAATGAATCAAAATCACAATTGAAAAGTCGCGCGCGCAGCACACCGGAAGTCAAATGCTGCGTAAAGTCGCGCGAACCGGAAATAAAATCTGCGGAAAACATTTGTTCTTAGCTCGAAATTTTGCGCGGTGACCTATCCTGATTTTTTGCATGCAAGCACCATTTATGATGGCACTTCAAATATAAAAGTTTCGGGGAAAATTATCTAGTACAATTTTCTGTAAGCCATAAAACGAGTTTTTTTTTCTAATATATAAAATTATACTAGATAACTTTTTTTCATACTGTCTGAGAAGTTAAAGAAATTTAGGGAGCTTTCCAACAAATAAAAACGGTAGGCCACCGCATTAGTTTTTCAGATAATTTACTAAAACTGAAATTTAAAGTACCTTTTCGTGGACCTGGCGCGTTACCATGGTAACTGATATGACATCACAAGTACCCTTAAAGTATAGCCCAACAATAGAGCTGCAAAGAGACATATAGTTTGCCCACACCATTAAATGTCCTTCTTTGTAATCTTTCATCATTTCACAAACACTACAGCAACGAAAACCTTTTCGAGCCTCCTTGACGCTTCGAGGGCTTTGCTGTCACTTTACCGCGACATCTTGCAGCTAACCAAGGAAGCAGTTCCCCGGCATTAATGGGAGGAACGAGTAGCTCAAACTTTGTGGAAAAAGCTCTTCCTTTGGACAAACCGTTTGCTACTTTTGAGGATGCTTGTTTTTACTTTACTGAAGCTTATTTTCAAGTAGTAGAAACCTCTACAACACAGGACAGTGAGGTAAATTAAATCAATTGAAGTTTAACATCTGGTTTAAACGATGTTACTTTTGTTCAGGAATGAAACTTGTATTTTTCTATCGACTGGATATAAATAACAATCATCTGTAATCGTTTTGGACGCAAAGAAGTAGTTGAATTGTTTGTTTTGTTACGTTGTTTTCTTTGCAAGCGAACACGAGTGTTTTTTACCCCGCTTGGCTGACTGTTTTTCGGTCGGTGCCTCAACAGCGTTAAGAAACTTTTGCCCTTATCTTCTTAACACGTAATCACAATGAGTCGTCGTACAATTAAGCATTAAAGCCCCGGCTAAACGATCACACTTTTTCATCCAACATCTTCAGTTGTCAAACATAACGTTGGGTCGCTAAACGCACAAACAATGTTTGACCAAACACTAGACAGAGTGAGTCCACAGAACGATTTTTTGCGTATAATCGCTGAAATTTTGACTTCAGGCGGTTCATTTGATTGCTTTTTACCGGCTGTGCACGTTTTGTTGGTTGGGGTGGCTAAAGGCGTAATCAAACATGGAAAGCAATTTAAGAAGCAATGCAATGTTGAGAGAGGTGGCTAAATGTTCAAACACGATGTTGGATGAAAATGTTTGATCGTGTTTTGATTTTTAAATTTGTTTTCGAACAAACATACGCGTCGTGTATTGTTTTATTGTCATGTTTTGAGGTTTTTGAACCGAGGTCAATTCCTCTTGACTGCTCTGAACATAAAATATTGGCGCAAGGAAAGCCATGCGAAGTTGCTCCATACCAGTAAAAAAAAATTATCGTGGAGCTCCGCTTTTAGGCTTGGCTAAATCTATATTTATATGAAATGAATCATATATGAACTGCGGAAATGAAATCAAATGAAGAATGATCCTCGCAGTTGTGAACGCAATTTATGCAATTGCGAAAAGAAGCCTGCCAAAAAATTCAGGACTTCAACCCGTGACCTCGCGATTACCGGTGCGATGCTCTAACCAACTGAGCTATATGTGAACCCACAAGTCACAAGTCTCGGATCAAATAGAGACCCCTTTGTTTTACAGTGGATATCTGATTGACCGGTTGCTAGGATTTCAAACTGGTCCCATTTTATTCCATGGTTGGTATAGAAAACACGATTAGTAATTGCCGATTCTTGACAGTTTGGTGTAAGTGCTTTGAAATGCTCTGTTTTTCAGTCGCGTAATCGACGTTTCGTTTTCCCACTATAACCATCACTGCAATCCCAGCAATTTTCCTGTATTTGCAAACGTTAAAGGAATTCTTAGACTAACCTTGTATTTTTGACCACAGAATATAAGCAGTCAAAGCCGCAATAACCAGAAGAACAAAAACAATGGCTATAATAATTCTAGAGATCTCTCCGGCAGATAATCCTGGTTAAACAAAAAAAACAAAAAAAAACAAATGGTTATTGCCTTCCTTTTACGGTTTAGGTGTTGGTAATTCTGAGCCCTTTCCTATTCACTATAATCATGCGTTTCGTAAAACCTAGATTAAATTAGAAAATATATTTTTTTACACCATTTTGGTCGTGAGCAACTCCTTAACCTGTAAACTTTACTATTTTTTGTTGTTGTTGTTGCCAATTCTGCATTCCCCAGTTACTAGTTCGGAACTAAAATTGCCTTAAAAAGAAGCGATACGTTTTATTCGAACCTACTCACCTGTCTTACTTCTAGCTTTTGCATAGCTCATTCGCAAACTCCATATACGTACCTACCTATTCACTGTATGTAGTTTGCGGTTGAGCTGATGCAAAAGCTAGAAAGAAGACAGAGGTGAGAAGGATCTCTTACTCTAAACAAGTCAGCGAGGTGATTGATTTGTGCCAAGAAAGCGATTTAATTTTAAAGCTCCATTTAGATCTCAACATCTACAGTTCCTCAGATTGTCAACTAATTTTCTCGAATCTTCTTGTAAGACGTGTGTAAATAAACACGAGGCTGCTAACAGCCGAAGGACGCTAGACAATACCTTTCTGTTTATCCATTTCACGGACTGCATTGCGTAGGTTCTGTACCAGATTGTCTGGGTGATGCTGTAAGCAAGAGAAAAGAACACTGAATATGTGAATGATCATCGCAGTTATGAACACTACTTAAGTAGTAGTGAAAATAAAGCCTGAAAAAATTCAGGCTTGTACGGGATTCGAACCCACGACCTCTGCGATACCGGTGCAGTGCTCTACCAACTTAGCTAACCAAGCAAATGGGAGCTGGCCATTTTTGTCCCGTACAAGCCTGAAGTTTTTCAGGCTTTATTTTCACTACTACTTTAATAAGTAGTGTTTATAACTGCGATGATCATTCGCATATTCATTCTTTAATCCTCAGTTCAGATATATGATTTTCATATATTCATTGTTACAGAAATGAATACCTTGCAACAGATCCCTAAACCAAGAACCTTGGAAAAAGTCTGGTACGTTTGGTCGAGCCTGGTTTACCAGACTTGACAAGAGTTTTGTGCGAAAGCAAGTCTGGTGAAAAGGCTGGTAAACATCGTTTTACCAGACCTTCCAAGTAAGACAGGTCAATTTTATCTCAGAAGTTTAGTAACAGTGGCTAACACTGGTTAGGGCACATATATTATAACACTAAAACCCAGGGTAGCCTGGTTTATTTACCCCGACAAACTGGGGTCAAGTCAATAAAAAACTAGTTACACTTGTAGTTTTCACTCGTGTAAATTACACGTGTAAGGTCCAACTTGTAAATTCATGAATTCAATAAAAGATTTTTCTACACTGGAATAGACCATTTCCGAATTACCTTTGGCCTCTTTTTCAAAGCGAGTCCTGGTGCTCATCTTTTCATATGAAAATTAGTTTCAGTTCACATGCAAATTTAACTCATTTTCATATGAATGGAAACTTATTTTAATATGAAAAGATGAGCACCAGGACTCGCTTTGAAAAAGAGGCCCAAGGTAATTCGGAAATGGCCTATTCACACGCGTAGCCCGGGTCACGATACAATTGTAATCTACAACTGTAGTTTTACAATTGTAACGTAACTTGAATACGCTTGTACACTACAAGCGTAAGCTCCAATTGCACGAGGTTTATTTGAACTCCCCGCCTTCAAAATTTACAGTTACCATGTTGTCTAAACAGCAGAAACTTATGTTAGCGCAGCTCGTAAGAGACAAAAAGGCAGTAACTATGGCACCGTTCTCAGCAAAGTGTCACAAAAAAAGCAAAACAACAGGCTTGGGAGACAATTAGGAATCAAATGAATGGTATTGGAGCAGATGTAGACAGCATTTCAAAGCTGAGGGATACTATTTGGGCAAATATTCGCCGAGGTACCTCAAAGAAAGTTAGTGAATCAGAGAAGACGGGTTCAGGTGGCAGTGGACAGCTCACAGAGCTAGATGAGACGGTGCTTGATATACTGGGCCGAGAGAGTGCCAGTGTAGAGCCCGTTCATGTCCAAGACTCGGATATTGTGTTTGAAGAGGAAGTAATTATTAGCTCTACCCGAACGCTGAAGGTAACATATTTGCTATTTATTTATTTATTTATTTATTTATTCATATTTCATTCATATTTTTATATACATATATATTTCCAAATATGCCATAATAATTCCCGGTTTTGAATTTTTTTAAAACGATTTTATTAACGCAGATGGCCCAACTATTAAGACTGGTAGTGAGACCGAGGAAGTGAAGGAGGTGCACGGGTATGTGAATACCACCAAGTATGGAGCTGTTGAGCAAAATCTGCATGAACAGGAACTTGAGCCAAAGAACAACAAGCCAGGGCCATCAGGATCTTACAAGAGAGCCTCTCGTAAGGAGGTCAGCGCAAAGAAAGGAGTACCAGATTCAATAGAGGACGATATATTACAGCTTAAAAAGAGGACGTTGGAGCTAGAATGCTCCAAACTAGAATTAAAGATCAAAGGGCTTAGAAAGGGTATGGACGAACAATCCATTACTCCCAGAACTCAGATTAAAGGCTTGTTTGGTTTTCTTTTCGGTCTTTTAAAGAGCACGTTTAGTCTGAAATTTGCATAGCAATATAAATTGAGGCATGGCACATTGAAATATATTGACTATCGGCATGGAACACGAAATAAGCAAATATATTGTAAAAGCATCATAACTACAACTGACAAACTTTGTATTTGTACATAGTACAAACCAATGAAAATGTTCAAACGGTCATGTTCTCAATGTCGTTGTTCTTTTTTCTACGAAGTTAAAAGAAATACTGTAGAAGTTGCTGTCGTTTGCCCTCTTGCTCCTCTCTATGCTCCCTAAGCTCCCTGTCATCTTCAACGTGAACATTGTCGTTATCTAGGAGATCCGCACCATCATCATTAAATTGTATGCAGATGTTGTGAAGTATAACTGCACATTGGATAAGCTCAGCGCTCGTTGTCATGCTTCTGACCCTAATTCCTGTTTGTAGAGTGTAAAACCTCTTTTTAATCAGACCGTACGCTCTCTCTATGCTGCTTCCGGTTTTCTTGTGAGCCTTATTAAACCTAAGGCGAGCACCCTGCAAATCCCCTCTGAAAGGGGGAATCATTGCAAGGGTAGACGGAGTCCCCTAAGATAACTACTCCTGCAAACGGTCTTCGCACATGTTCTTCAAATGAGTCCCACAAACTGCTCTCTTTACTGAACTCGTGAGTCATGCCACCTCCCAGGGCATCGGCTGCTACAGAAATAAATTTTGTAATCAGGCCCTGCTACATATCCACATTCAGAGATTTACTATGATGCCGATTTATGTACTCATCATCATCAGATGGGGGATTCACGAGGACGTGGGTTCCATCCACGCATAGGGGAACCCCACTATGTCCCGAAATTTTGCTGCGATACTAAGGGGTTGTTCTGGCCAACGCACTAACTCTCGCCTTAGACATTGCAGGAATGACTCTGTGTATTGCGTCCCAAACCGTAAAAGGTACCAAGGAAGTGAAGAAACACCATCAGTTGCTGTATGGCCGTCAGTGCTCTGTTTTATGTTCAAGCTGTTGACCCACTGCTGAAAGTAAATATTCGAATGCTTCGACAGGAAGACGATATTTCTCGCGAAATTCACGTGGATTTTCTATATCAAACAACCGTCTTTCCTCAAAATTTCAAGGCTGCCAAATAAATCGATGCCTCAGTAGTTCTTCAAGTTCTTCGCTGGAGGAAGACATACCAAAATTTCGAAATACGCTTTCTCCAAGTTGAGCGTTAAGCCCCTGTACCCCTGTAACAGACATAAATAAACACTGACTTGACTTGAAAGGTCTGGTCAGTCTGGTCATCCCAGGAGTTCAGAGTTAATCGGTTTCTAAACATGGCCACGAAAGCCCGATTAGTAATGGTAATAGGACTGAGTGGAGTCCAATTCGGTATGTAATCATACAAGTGATAACAAAATCGGACGACCGCGCAGCGGGAGTCCGATTTGTTTATCAATTTCCGAGAAAAGAAGAGCCAAGTTATAAAAGGAAGGGAATTTTTGCATTAAATGATTGAGAAAGGAAGCGTAAATTGTTTAATGTCGCTCTTAAATTGACAACAATCAAAATGCATGGTGATTGAAACCAAGATTGTGATTGGTTGATTTAAAATACTACTTTGAATGTGATTGGGTTATTGAACTGTCCGATAACAAACTGTCCAATAACAACTTGGCAAGTGAATTAGTGGAAAAAAGGAGTTTTTTAAACCAATCACAATCGAGGAAATTGTAATTTTATGATTAACCTGTTTATCCTGAGTTTTCCGGATAAAATCTGGTGGCTGAGTATGATCTGAATTTCAGTATTTGGTCGATAACGGTATAAAGAACCTCAAAAGATTTTGTGGGTGATGAGGGAAACCAGGATAAGAAATGCAGTATCATTATGACACTTAGTTTTCGCTGCATTTGATAGCATGGTGCACAGAATCCAGCCTAGTCTAATTTCTTCGAGAGTACGGAGGCCACGACATAAAAAATTCGAGGAAGAATGAGTGATGGGGGTGGGGTGGTACTCCCTTATATTGCTTTTATAGGTATGTACGGCCCCAAAGGGTATGGTTTTTAGCCGTTTTGGTCTGAAATAGGGTATTGATTTTGACCATTTTGGTCTGAAATAGGGTTCTGTTTGTGCACTCAAGTCTTGAACTGGGTATGTTTTTTAGAAGAAGCTACTTCATTATTAGGCGATAAGACCATCAGCAAAAGCCCTTCTTTTTTGTATTTTAATTATGCTTACGCCAACCGTGTACATGAAATAGGGTATCGAATTTTTGGTCAGGTCTGGAATAGGGTAGGAAAAATCGCAGAGTTTGGTCTGAAATAGGGTAAGGGTTTCAGGAAGCG
Source organism: Pachyseris speciosa (assembly GCA_016490735.1). Classification (NCBI taxonomy): domain Eukaryota; kingdom Metazoa; phylum Cnidaria; class Anthozoa; order Scleractinia; family Pachyseridae; genus Pachyseris; species Pachyseris speciosa. The sequence continues at coordinate 52,087 of JAEMWC010000318.1, forward strand.
GGCCGCACACCCCCACCCAAATTTTCTGGGAGTACCCCCCTCCCCCATTTGACAAATGAAATAGGAACACATGAGGAAGGATATTACGGATTTTTAAGATCGTAGTAAGTTTTATTTTGTAAAATTGTGGCAGGTTATTTAATATTGCACAACCAGCTTATTTACGTTAGGGTGAAAAAAAGTTTGACCTCACGCTACCAATGACATTACATCTATCGGCTGATTCTTTTCAACTTTGCCAAGACAACTGTGAGAGATTGAAAAGAGCTGGAAATAAACCTCGTGCAGGAAAACTGGATAATTTCCTCCTTCCTCCCAACCATATAACTTTAACTTCAACTTCGGTGCTTTGACTGGCTTTTCCAGCATCATTGTTTGCAATGCAGGACAAATTTCTAGTTTGTCTCAAAGTAACTTTATTCCCAATTGTCCTTAGTAGTTTAGAGCCTGGGGTCGGTGTTACTGTTGCTGAGATGCTGTAGAGTGCCAGGGTGTCCAGACTCTTTCCATTCAACGTCCACACAATTACTGCTGCAGGTTTCGCTTGCGCTGTGCATGAAAAGCTGATAGGTTGACCTTCGTCTCTTATTTCTTTGACTCTCGGTAGTGTTTCAGCAGGCATCCTTGGAGGAACTGTGAAATTGAAGAAAATGCCAGAGTATCAGTCTACATGTAGTATCATTTCAAACATGTGCATACCAGTGCCGCACAGTGTAAAACACCTTCTTAATTCATGAGTATAATTTTTATCTTATTGCATGCAGATTATAGTCTGTGTTAATTATTTATATTTTGTCAATTCTCTTTTTTTATTTGTTATGTATGGCGGCGGAAGAGCCCCAAATGGAGATGCTTTCTTCATTAAAGAGAACGACTGACAAAAGCACCGGCACATGGAGGTCTAGCAATCATAGATCACTTGAAACCATTAACGTCTCTAAAATTATCATGTTCAGTGTGGTGTACACGATGACATCGCACGATGAGTTCTTTCCAGAGGAGTTCATTTTAAAAGATATTAAAACCAAGTTATTATATTTTTCTTTCAGCTTATATTATGCGGCGGACCTCGCTAAGAAACCCTTTAAGGTATGATGTATTTCCTGGCCTTTTTTCGCCTTCTTGGCCAAAAGGAAGTGGGTAACAAGCAAAGTCAAAAGTAACATCTTATTTTCCTGTACCTCCTTGTTTAACATAGAGAACTTGTAGCCAGAATGAAGTCAAAATGGTTTTCTGTTTGTGTGCTTGTGTTCTTATGTTTACGTTCCTAGTGTTCTGACGTGCTTACGGTTGTACTGATGCTTAGCTTTAGGTGGTGGTGAAAACCAGTTCAAATTGAGATACGCTGAAAAGTGAAGTCACTGACCTTGCACAACGATCTCAAGCTCTTTTCGTTGGCTCTCCTCCAAATTTGTTTGATGGCACACAGAAGAACGACTCTTCCTCGGCACTGAGCAGTACGTTGCTGATCACGTGTTTTCCCGTTCCGCTCTGTTGCAACAGTGACGTCATACCCCGTCTGATGATATATGTTGGAGATGGGTAACCGTCTGCACTGCATGCGTCACATTTGTTCCTTGCACAACGGAGTTATGCAGAGTTCCAGTCGTAAAAGTCGCAACTGTAGGCTGATGTAAAAGTAACGATTATGTAATGAACGTCACAACAGTAAGTTGATCTAATAAAACAACAGTTATGAACAGACAAAATTAGTCCTGCCCCAAATGTCATTTCGTAAACTGGGCAAATCACGTAGTACTCGTGGCTACACCCTTTAGCAATAAATGTGTGAATGATATATGAAATGAATCATATATGAATTGCGGAAATGATAATCGCGGTAATCGCGAGGTCACGGGTTCAAACCCGTTGAAGTCCTGAATTTTTTCAGGTTTCTTTTCGCAATTGCATAAATTGCGTTCACAACTGCGAGGATCATTCTTCATTTGATTTCATTTCCGCAGTTCATATATGATTCATTTCATATATCATTCACACTCATTTCTTTCACGGGAACATATGAACCCACAATTGACCTGCTCCCAACGTCAGTGGCTTCATAGCTCAGTTGGTTAGAGCATCGCACCGGTAATCGCGAGGTCACGGGTTCAAACCCCGTTGAAGTCCTGAATTTTTTCAGGTTTCTTTTCGCAATTGCATAAATTGCGTTCACAACTGCGAGGATCATTCTTCATTTGATTTCATTTCCGCAGTTCATATATGATTCACATATCCTCTCCCCGTCGGTGACTCTTCAGGCACGATGAAAAAAAGAATGGTAACAAATACTTTCCGAATGGATCTTAACAGATTAGGAATCTCAACTGATGGGAGACAGGCTAGTTGGTTGGGAAGTTGAACTCTAGCTAGTATGACGAACGGGACTCAATACTGGACTACCGGACTACAACTGCGATGCCCTAACGACTTGACCACCTTGCCCCTATGTTGGAGATTGATCATCGGTATCACGTTTTGGTTTTAACAATCACTTACATTTCACATTTATCACAACAGGAGTACTTTCTTTGAAGCCAAGCGTGTTCCTTGCCACACACGAGTAATTGCCTGCATCTTTGATTCTTACTTTTGGTATCGTCAATCTGTTTCTCCACTGATGGCCTCTATCCAAAGGATGTATATCTAGTTTCCAGTGATAGGACTCACGTGGATGGCCATCACCACAACAGGAAAGGGATATTAATGCACCCAGAGGCACGACTGCTGGGCTATGCGGTACGTATTTATTGTCTACAAACGTCTCAGTCTATATAGGCATGCCGAGGAGCACCTGAAAACCATAAAAGATGGAAAACTTACACCTTGACATTTGACATATGTTCTAGCCAAGAGTATATTTTAACAATGTGGGAGTTTTTTTTTTTTTTTGAAAGGGAACATTAAATTTTAATACATATTGACACATAATTTGTAAAGAAAATGTCTAGAATCCAAATTATTTGCAGCCTGAGTATCAGGCCCACCGAGTATCCGAGGGGGAAAGGAGAGGGGAAAGGGAAGGAGGGCCTGACACAAACCCATTCATCGGCTCATGTTCAACGTCCAGAATCTGGACGTTACGCTGATTGGCTAAAAGACAATAAAACACACCACGTGAGTCATACCGGAAGTCAAGCTTCCAGTGGAAGGTTACTCAGACGCCATATTGATTTTTACTCTTAGTCAAAACTCTTTGGTTCGCGCTTTCAAGAGTTCCCTCTAGCACTTGTTGACGGTTTAGGCAAAAAAAGCTATGAATGAGAGGGAGTTTGAAGACGCCCCTGCAGATGCCATACAATTTTTCCCTGGTATTGACATAAGTCACGAGCAGAAAGCGTGCTTGAAAAGCCTCGCCGTCGAACGCAAGGATGTCTTGGGAGTTCTACCAAATGGATACGGCAAAAGTCTAATTTATCAGTTACTGCTTCGCCAAAAGACCTGTAAGGTGTTGTTGTCAGCTCACTTGAGCTGATTCGAAAGCAACAAGCTCAGCAGGAATAAAGCTTAATATACAGGTGTGCGGGTGATGCGTTTTAACGACCCGCTGTGGCTAAAATGTTTACTAGTGGCGCAAAGGGAAAGCTCCCTTTTGTTTGAAGGCGAATCTGAAAATCATTTCAAAATATGAAAACTAGATTGTTTAAGTTTTCTATAGAAGGAAGATTATTTGGATCCGATTAACAGAAGCGAAGATATTAATTTTCACGGCTAAGGTAAATTTCGCAACGTCTATTGTGAAATAACTCCGTGACAACCAAACTCACATCCTCTTATGCAAGTTGTGTTTTTGTCTTTTCGTGTTGTCAAAAATATCCTTAACCGCCATGGCTCTCGTTTATTTTGGTATGTGACTTTTCTCTTTTACTGCAACAATGCAGGAATAAAGTTTTTCTGAACATATTTTGTTCCTGTGTGGATCACGGATTTTAACCAGCCGTTGTGGCTAAAATCTATTAGTAGCGCGAAGAGAAATCTCTCTTTTGTTTGAAGACCAATCTCAAAATGATTTCGGAATATGAAAACTAGATGTTTTAAGAATAACTGTCCGTAAGGATCGAGAATATTTTGTCAGCGACCAATTTCACTCTACAGTCGAAAAGTACCACTCTTATATATTGTCTGTACCAAATATCAGTGCTGGAATAGCAACGCTTCCCTATGAGAAAATCAGAAGACAACGTGGCATTTTCGGCTGAAATAACGCAAGATTTATATAAAACAGTGTTTAGGTTAATTATCATCCATTACACTCACGACATAATTAAATTTATTTCACTCTTGAAAATATGTGACTTGAAGCTGAAAAGATGTCTACTTTAATGCCAGCTTGGCACCCAGAGGTTTTTATTAGCTCAAGAAAGTGGGTTGGGAAGTTAAGTGGAAATCCACCTACATTTATTTTCGAAAGTGTTCGTGTTGACTGTATGTACAAGTTACGCCGTCGACAACGAGCGCTCCTGAAATGTGCGTGTTATCAGAAGAGATTCTCTAAATTGGTTGCATTGCAAACATTTCAGGAAAGCATTTCGATTCGGAATGCTATAGACTGCGATTTAGCCGTCATTGTTGGATTTAGATAGCTTACTTTCGACCATCAATTAAGGTTTGTAAACTGAACCCGTGTTACTGTAGTGATTAAACGCACTAAGCCACTATCAATTCAATCTCGCGACGATATTAGTAGATACATTCATCAGCTCTTGCGATAAGGGCGTGAACAGCTAGATCAATTTACGGAGAACATTTCTAACTGGTGATGAGAAACGCCACTGCTCAAATGTAGTATAAACATTAATTTCAGAGCAAGACCTACAGCTTGATTGAAGACAAATACAGTGTAGACTATTGCATTGCATTGCATGTGGAGAGGCTTTTGTTTTCTTCGAAAATCATTTATTTTAATATAGTCAAAATAATGAAACATACCCAAAGTCGTTTATCTACTGCGATACTACACCACTGGCTTTTGGATCCCAAGCCTCGAGGTCATATACATGGCTGTGTGAGAGCTACACTGGCGGGTTAACAAGGGTTGTTGACATTCGATACGCGAGAGTCACGCATTCCATCGGCCGTAAAGTTTCGCAGTTCAGAACGTCTGGCCTAGAGTAATAAACCGTTCAGACAGTTGAATTTCTTTTTCGTAAATAATAGCCTCGTGTTTCAGGTGGGGTACTATTTCTATTTCAAGTTATGACCGTAACCGCGCTAAAAATAGCTAATACTTTTTTTTTGGAAACATTGTGCAATGATAAAGAAAATGTAACCCCATTCAAGCCCTTTGCTCAAACAATTGTTGTGAATTCCCTTAAAGTGCCTATGAAGCGAAATTTGTTTCTCGCTAATTTTAAAGTTTAATCCATAAAACTCAACATTCCAACATTTGAGGTGCTCTTGATTAAAATTGGCGATTTTACAAGCAAGCAACAAATTTCGCCTCATAGGCACTTTAAAGTAAATAATCATCTCGCGTTTTGCCTGTAACGTCCAAATCCAGCCAAGTGAAAAGAAGGCGACTCCTTGTACTGTTCCAACACATGTAAAAAATTCAGGTGCATGGGTACGTCAGTTCCATTTTAGGTTATGACGTAGTCGTGCTAAAAATAGCACTTGCTTGTACACAACGTCCGATGTCCATGTACGTGGACCCAAGAGTACAACCACCATACGTGAACACTTTACCTGTAAATCGGAGAACGTCGTGTACTGCATCTCGTGCCATCGATGTCCCCAGCTATATATCGGGGAGAGCGGTCGCACTCTCGCGAACGATTCGGCGAACATCTGCGAAGCGTCCAAAAGAACACTAGTGGTTTCCCGGTCGCAGAGCACTTTAACTCTCCCGGCCACAGTCTATCTGACATCGTTGTTAGAGGTTTGCGGAAATGCGCTTGAGTCAATGCCAGACGGAAACAATTAGAAATGGAACTCATTTTTAGGCTCGGCACTATGCAACCAGAGGGCCTAAACAATGTTTTTCATTTCTTATAAATGGCGCGCGCGCGTCCTATTTTCCGCGCGCTTAGTTCTTAGTAACGTTTCTTTCAATTTTTCAGTCGTGCAAAGATTTAACGGTTTTCACACTGAAGAAGGGCTATGCCCGAAACGTTTGTATTTTTTCACAAGATGTCATTTTGGCACTTTTTTCTCAATTTAATATACATATTATTTCGATCGAGAAAAGCGTTGATTGGTGGCCTAAAAAGCCAGATCGGAGACTATCAATAGCTATTAACAATTCATTTCTTACGAACAAGACCGGGAGGTCATATTTTAGCTGAGTAATTTTAGTCACATTCAATCTTTGTAATGATACGAAAGTAAGAACTATTATACGAAGCACAGTTCAATTCCTGCTTGGCTATATATATGGGTTATTGGCCAAGCGTGACGTCAAGATGGCGGGATATTGGCCAAGTTCTTTTTTTTAAACACGCAAAAAAAACGAACGAGGCCAATATTTCGCCATCTTGACCGAACCAGCCTGGTCAACAGACAGTAAAACGCGGGACGAACGGGCTATCCCGAGCGGTCAAGATGGCTCCATCTTGACCTCGCGGGTAGCCAGTCACAGCAGGAGAATTGATTCATCTTGACCGCTAAAAGAGCCAGTCATATGATTAATATACATACTGATAGTTAAGCAAATAATTATCCTTTATTTTACAGACCCGCCTAGAAGAGGACCATTCACGTACGGAAATGAGTGACAGCGACCGCGAAACAGACGACTTAGCGACTGAACTAAGAAGACTTGAAATATCATCCGGCGAGCAAGGTGATGAGACCTTCCTCAGTCCGACGTCTGGGAGCCTTGTTTCCAGTACGAGTGACGAAGGAGTACCAGCCAAGTCAACTTCGTCTGAACCCATAAAAAAGTTAGATGAATATTTTATTGCTAAGGGCGTTTCCCCAGTAAGACAACCCTGGATTGAATGGGATAAGCCTAGTAACACCACCAAAATAAGGTATACCAGACGAACAGCAGAGATCGTTTCTTCAGTCCTCAAAACCCTCAGTCCAAAGGACGCAGGTTCTCTTTGGCAAGCTATAGTCGCATCTCCGGAAATACACAAAACTCTTGATCTGGATGAATTGTCACAAACCTGGAAGGATTATCTACATGCCCTAGCAGAGGCATATGGCAAGGCTCAAGGCTGGGAGACGAGAAGACAGATCTTGTCCATCATGTCAGGAGTTGCCAGCTACAAGGCTATATCAAGCTTTATTCCCGGTTTGACTAGATACCGCTATACCTTAGCCAACCTGCATCGCCTGCAGTATGGCACCGGCGCTTCTCTAACACCCAAGCCATCGCAAAGGGTGAGGGTTGATCAAGCGCAGCAAGGGTAAGGGGTCGGACCCAGGGGAGGTTCGTGTGAGCACTTCATCTACTGTGGTAAGTCACTGCAGTATATTTGCACTAAGTGACAGCACCGATGCTGACCTCCAGCAGCGGTGCGACCATGACCACAATGAAGTATGCGAACGCTGCGAAAGTCTTCAGTCAATTCTAGATCAGATCTTGCGAGCAATGAAGGAGGCATCGTTTCCCAGGGAGGATGATAAAGACGAAGCATCGTATCTTGCTACTTCAGCCACTCTTGCCATCCAATCATGGAAATGTCACTTGCCAAGGTCCACACATCAAGCTCAGGCTCGCTTGGATGTCACTGATGCTCTCCATCCTGATGCAGTTTTTATCATCAATGACTGGGCGATGAAATTTTTGCCTCAGCGATATCGGGAGTCACAAACTGATTGGTTTGGGAAACGTGGAATATCATGGTACATATCTGTTGTTTACCGTCGGATACAGGGTGATCTGCAGCGGCAAGACTTTGTTCGTGTAATCCAGTCCTGCAGCCAGGGAAGTTCAGCAGTGATAGCGATCATGCGTCATGTACTGGCCAC
>JAEMWC010000318.1:65000-157500 GCA_016490735.1 Pachyseris speciosa
GTCGTTGAATTTCGTTTTTCCGTTTCGTTATTTGGGTGGAATGTTGTTTGTAATTTACTCAACTCTACAAGTCTAATCAGATTTTTCGAGGTAAATGTTGACTTCGCAAGAAATCGAAGCTAATTGACTAACGATCTGTTTGTAAAAAAGGTAAACGTTACCATCACGTAAATTGGAAGTAGTTTGTACTCAGTGGTCAATTTATGATAGAATTTGTCTAGATTACAAGGCTGTGAAGCTGGGTTTTCCGTTGTTGCCTCCAAGAATTCGAAATGTTTTTGTGACAATAATAATCTAAAGACCGCGGCAATTCGTTGTGTTCGAAATGTCGAAAGCTGTTGACACCTTGCGGCCAGTTTTTCGACGTTTCTACAAAGACCCGAGACACCGACGGAGAGTGCATTGGAGGAACTTGCAGCTTAACTCTGACACCCCTGCGCTGAATTGCATGACTTGAATGATAAAAAAAAGGATTTTCAGGTTTAATTCACAAATCCCCGCTATTGAGATGAAAACTCGAATCCAACTGCCGTAATTGATGTTAACTAATAAGCTTCGTTTCGTTCCAAAAGCTGTTTAATTTGAGCCGGACCCATCACAAAGTTGTGCGATTTTGTCAGAGCGAACCGTCGCTATTCCGGCACTGACACTTGGCATGATGAAGGATCAACAATGATATTTTATGGCTTTTGAGTCAAATTACCGAAACATTAGGTACCAGGGGCATTTTTTGCCTGTTGAAATTAGCAATATTTTGCCGCAATCAGCGGTGCCGCTTGAGAAGTGCTTTGAAGTACGTTTTGGAATCGCAGTATTTGTAGATCTCGAAATGTTTGAAGGTGAACTGTAGAGAAAAATAGTTGTTCTAAGATTGCGTGAAGTTTGATTTCATTTGAAGATGTTTTGAGGCCTCAGCGGTGCTTCGCTCCCGTGTTACATGAAAACCGCACTTTGAACGCAATTTGATATAATCGTGAATTTCTCAAAATTAAAAAGTCGATCCAACTTTTAAGGTATTCCTGGAGGATGACATGCATCTTTCAGATCACAACGTTTCGTTAACATGTGAGAGATTACTTAAAATGCAACCTGTACGCCAAATTTCAGAGATCGGGACCGAAGTGTTTTCGAGTAAGAAGCGAGAGAAGTTCGGTTTCTACGGGCCCTTTCGCGGGAAAAAGACAGACTGTGTACAACGAAAATCCTTGTGCGTGTTGTGTTTTAATTTCCCAAAGAGTATATTGTTGACAGATCTGTCAAATCATGCTATCTTTAACGTGATAGATGAGATCGTTCAGGATGGAGAAATAAAACTGTTGTCTTTGCAAAAGACATCCTTTTTGCAACCAGCTCACCAACAAATGAGAAGAATTTTTAATTTTGCCGGAATTCCGTACAGGTTACGACGCGTGATACAACGAACAGCTCTATTGAAGCCAGAAGGAACGGCAAAGAAATGCCGGCGACGAAAACCTATTGTTCACTATTTGGCATTCCCTGCGGCTGTAGCTTGCGCTCCATGTCTTTCACTCTTCAAAATTTACGGCCGTCGGCTCGCGCTCCACATCTTTCAATCTTCAAAATTTACAGCCATTGGGATCGATGAACGATGGGCGAACTCGTGCGAGAGAATCATTCAACCAGTTTCTTCTACATGAAGTGTTTCAAAATGTTCAAGCGAATTCGCGAACCACGTCTAGAGCCTCAGGCTTCGTGAAGGCTTCGTGTGAGCAGCCCTTTTACTCTTTGTCCAGCATAAATAAATCTATAGGTGTAATAAATAAAGCTTTCTGTCTCTTCGCTTCAAAAAATAAATCTCTAGCACGATAAATCTCTACAATTCACGCACATTCGATATCGAATGGCTGTCAACACATGCTGACAAAAGGCGAGCGAGGTGTCGTTGCTAGGTGAAGCGTTCATATCACACTGTGATTGGTTTCGCGGGAAAAATGGATACACAAACATGGAGAATGTAGCCATATTTGGAGGAATATTTAGCGTTTTACCGCTGGTTTTAACTAGTGTGGACACAGAAAACATGGCTGTCACTGAAATACAACAGCATCGATCAAAAGTGAGCGATTTTCTGAAATTTATGGCCGATTTACAGGCAAAAAAGGCTAATAAAATATGACCAGAGGTCACGTTTATTTAGTTTACTTCTGGAAGATGTATCGTTGAGGTTTGAAACTTGGCAGGGCTGAACTACACAGGAAAACGAAACTTTTCACCCGCAGTGCGCACTCGAGAGTGGAACAGCACATGAGTGAGGAGAACTCGAATTTTAGGAGGGTAAAATTTCTGACTTTTTCTCATTACAACATAGAAAATCAAAATGACAGTGCGCACTGCGGTGAAAAGTTGAGTTTTTGTCCATTTTAATCGTGTTCCAAATCTCAGAGCTAAATAATAAATTCCAATTTAGATTTAATCATTCTTGTGAATTTGCTTGCCGATGACCACACCCCAGAATGTTTGTAATTCTTAACATTCCTTAAATTTTTCCAAAATAAGTTTCAGTGAATATGTGATGTTAAAATGAGTACAGTATCTGTGATGTATCTTTAAAAATAACACCCTCAACTATTGTCCAAAAATGACCAAATTAGGGTCCAGGAATACCTTAAATGTGATTTTTGAAAATAGTTTACCTAAGGTTGTCTTCCAGCAAAATATGAGCGATTTGTCAAATTGGTCGCTGACAAAATATTCTCGATCCTTAGAGACAGTCATTCTTAAGCTTTCTATAGATAGGAAAATTATTTGGATCCGATTAACAGAAGCGGATATATTGCTAAGGTAATTTTCGCAACGTCTATTGTGAAATAACTCCCTTCGTGACAACCAAAGTCACATCCTCCGCTGCTTATTTGATCATTGACGGCCGAATACTTGTCATCAGGTTTGTTGCCAAAGAGTAGGTTTTTGGACGAAGACCTTCGCTCAAGTCCATGGGAATGCTCTGTGTTTTCAGCAGTCGTATTATTATTGCCTGCCTTTTGACGCTTGGCCGTAGGAGTGATTCATGTCGGCGATCGCTGGTGCTGCTATGAAACGTGATTCTTTACTTTCTCCGACTCTGGCGTTTTAGGACGAGTACATGAATTGGCCCGAGGCTATCCTATCTCCGTGAGACGATCATAGGAAACGCTCTCAGAGGGCGCGCTTTTTCCTTTAACACATGTCAGTTACCGGAAGTGATTTTGCTTGATTCCCCAGAAACGCCAGCATGTGTAATTGATTATGAGACATTGTTCGTGTAATTTTAAAGCGCGCTCCGATTTGGATTTTGTGAATTCACATAGACCGTTTGAGAAAATTAAGAGTGATTGTTTTGTTTGCATTTAAAATAGCCTCGAACTATACTCACAATTCACAATGAGTAAGATTTTTTATTTCCAGTTCCCAGATCATTGGTTCCATAACAACCAAACCATCGCCATATTCCATCGACGTCCGCTGAAACTCTTTAACCGTCAGTCTGCTCGAACCATCTTTCAAATCAGCGATAACATACTTTCCGGTGGGATCTCTTTTGATCTGTTTTCCCCTTGGAAAACCAGCTGTATTTGACATGGGTAGGGTGAGAGACTGCCTTGCAAAAGAAAAAAAAAGATAACACCGTAAGCAATGTTTATCAAAGGCCAACCTTAGGTCTTCATGTACTTGTTTTCTTGTCGGAAAAAACAATTAGGTATAACATATTATTGTTCGATTTATTTGACCTGATGTTACTGATGTATCCAGCTATCCAAGTTAGTTTATGAACAAATTTATTACTATCTAATTACAGCTGTACCAAGTTGACGTCCAGGGTTTTCAAAATGGGGAAAAGTACAAGGAGTAACCGGAGCATTAACGCGCCATCTCAGTGGTGCCGTGCAGCGAAGCTGAATGGGGAAGGGTGGGGTTTGCCCCTCCTGTAGTGGGAGTTTGGAGGCCTCCCCCAGGAAAGTTTGAAAATCTGTATGCTCTGCGCTGCAATCTGGTGCATTTCAGGCCCAAAACGTTACTTTTAGTTTATTGTATACTTTATTAGCAGTTTCAAACACGATGTGGAGAAAGCAACAAGTCGTTAAATAGCAGGATCAAATGTCATTTTTCTGAGGGAAAACGCAACTAGTTTCTGCGGCTAGTTTCCGGACCACGTTAATATTAATCTGTGATGCTGGAACGCGAACAGTCAGAAAGAAAAAAATGTTTTATCCATAGGTATTGTTATTTTAATTTGGGCTGAAATTTTGAACCCTTCATCTTCTACATCAACTCATACTTTGGAATACCAAAAGTACCCGGCGCTAACGCGCGATGTTGCCGGTGACTTGCGTCCGGCGCCGGCTGCTTCTGAAAACACTGGACGTCTCAAGCTGGTTACTTAACAGTTTTTTAATTGCTCCTTTTCTTATTCAAAATGGCGGAAAATGAGCCATTTTGGGGGATTTTGTCCTCTGATAAACAGAAGGCAAAGGACAGAATAAGATTTATTTCTTCACATAATGTCTTTGGTAGACTTTATGGTAGACGTCACTGGGTAAGGGTGATAGGCACTTTAAAAACAAAACAATTCGACCTTAGACTTGGACTTCCTTGGACAACATAAAAGGCCAAAAGGGCAGCTGTATTCTCGGAACATTTTGATCTGAAATTATTTTTATGAGAAATTAACGTCTGCGTCGCAAGTGGAGGTTGGGTGCTAAGGGACCTGGAGGCTGGTACCGCCGACCCAAACCCAGGTCGGTAGAACACCCCATAAGCCTGCCGTACCCGCAACCCAGCCACGAGCCCCGCCCGCCACACCAAGCCCCAAACCAAGCACCAGTCACACTGAACTAGGAGTTCAGTGGAAGAAACAAATAAATAAATAATAATGATAATAATAATAATAAGAAGAAAACTAAAGGGAGGGGAGGGGAGGGAGGGGAAATACTCGAAAACACACGAGCTGCAACGCCCCGTACGCAGAGCAGGTAAAAACTACCAGCAGGTGGAAAAGGTGCACGCATAAAATAAACAGAGCCGCCGCTGACCACTGGACTGCCTGAAGACGTCAGACATAAGCCAGAAAGGCTAAGAGCAAACGCAAAGGCAATGCCATGCCAATAACTGAGCAAAGACTTGCTCCTAGACGTTAACTAGGTTAAATTGCATTTAACCCCATTGAAAAATAATGAAAAGATGCATAGAGGTTGATAAAGTTCACAAAGAAGTTTTAGCAATGTGACATACAAAAGCTTGACTTGCTTAACTGCATGTATCACGCCATCCAAATGTGGCTAAATGTAATTTAGGCAAAGTCAATTTCAACCCCATGCAGTCAGCGGTTTGATCAAGAGTACGTGACCTGTGGGGTGTTCGCATAGGCTCAGTGTTTCGACTTTTATAAGTAAGGGGTCAGGTGACTGGGGTCACTGAACTCTGTTCAATGTGATGGTGTTAGTTGGCAGCTGCAGACAGGGATGGTTTCCACACTCTGGTTACCATGGGTACCTCCTTGCAAGGCTCAAATTGCTTAGGCCCCTGCCAACCTTTAAGGCACCAGTTCCCAAAGCTGATCTATTGGCGATGGGTTTAAACAGGCATCCGTTGAAGGAACAAGAGGCCATGTTGGCCTTTACTCGGCCTTTCCGCAAAAGGCAATTAGAAATTGCAATTTGCTACTTCACTGATTCACCTGCACGGTTGTAATATTATGACAAAGTTAGAATAACAAGATCTGAATTCCTTTCCATATTTTATTTTCACTATTGCATCATGTTCATCATGAGCAGATAGTAGCACTGCCTTCTCTAATACAACGCATTTTTCAAGTACAGTCAACACTGCTTGTGTTATGGATGTCTAGAAAACGATGGCCCAAAAGACGATAGAAAACCGACTAAGTAGAAAACGATCAACCATGAAAACAATGAATAATAAGTGAATTTTGTCTGCTTTTGATCCCAGGAGTTTCCCTCCTCATATAAGTCCACTAGCTTACACTAAAGACCATTACAGAACGCAGGATTTTTTTGGCACAAACGTTACTGGAATCTCGGTCAAATGTGAGGAGACAAAATATTCAGAAGGGTGAAACTGCTGAAATACGGCACTTGAAACAGAGACATTGCCAAAGAGGGTAAGGTTTCTGCAGCCAGTTCTATAGTTGGTTTGCGTCACGCAATTTAAAAATATAATTGCTGACCATTCAAAACTAATGCCAAGAAATTGAGATACTGTACAAAAATAGGGAATAAACTACCTGTAATAGTCTAAGGAGTGTGTGATATCCCGTACTTGAGTTATTCAGCAAAATGTACCCGACAAAATATCAGCGGTTTAGTATGTAGAAGCCACAGGCACAACTAAAACATCTGGACTTCAGTTTGGCTATCTTAAAACCTTTCGTCTCGCTGTTGAACTTGCAAACAATCCTATTGACACTTCTGTCTACATATTAGTTGTTCACACCTCGCAAACACTAGGTGAATCGTCATTTTAGCGTTCGTGATGTTAACATGGCGGCCTTGTTTTGTGCAACCTCATCCCCAGGGCCTTCCGAGAAGTACTGCTAAATTTAGCTTGCGCTTGCGCAGAAGTGCCGGAAGTAAGCTTTGTGGACGAAACTCGACAAAGACGAAGAATAAAACGACGAAGAACCAAACCGCATATTAAGACTCGGCCTACTTCCGGCCGAGTAAAAATTGTAGCAGCTTCAATAGAGTAAACAAGTTCTCTAAAAACTTAACCCAGTGTTACAACTGTAGAACCAAACATGGGTAGATTTATTAAAACAACAACAGACACCTACCTTCCACTCACAAGATCTCTTTTTATCTGAAGACCAAACAAATACCTGAAAATAATACACAAATACAATTCAATACCCTCAGCTGTACATTTCATTCCAAGAATCGCCCCTGACTAGAACATTAAGTCCAGCCTTAAAACTGTCAATCACATAAGTTAGAAGCAAACACGCCTAGTATGAAGATTCCTTCTCATCATTATCCAGAAACATCATTTCTTGGCACAATTTAGAAATTACAGGTACAAGGTGTAGGGGTTTCAATAAGTTTTGTAACAGCCATCTGAGCTAACTAAAGTAGGTGGCGATCTGATGAATTTCTTTTTAAAAATTTGAGTGAAAATACGGACATAGTAGGCGGCGGTAAGAGGTAAATTCTGACAAAGTACTGTCGGCGAAGGTAGCCAGCTTCTAAGATTATGAAACCCCTGAATGTGATCAGAAAATTTAACAATAGGGCCATTTATACGAGAGGAAATATTCCGCGGCTTACATAATACACAAAAGGAACTATTTATACGAATACAAATTCCTAGGCCAGGATAAGCCGCAGCTTGTGAAAACCATGAACGTAGTTTTTGTACCATTTATACGGGGTGTTCGCGTCTGATGTAAGCCGTGGCCATAGTAAGCCTCAGCTTATTTTCTCTCGTATAAACGGCCCTAATATCAATATGTGTATAAAATCCAATTTCGAGTACAACCAACACTGACCTGGCAGAAAAGATTCACTTAATAAAACATTTTCTGACACAACTTACCTAGTGTACTCTTCTTGGAGAAGGGCAGGATCTGGTGGGTAAAACTTGACACAAAATCTAAAAATAGTCGAGCGAACATCTAACATGAACAGAAAACAGAAACAATTAGATCTACAACACCTAAAAAAATAAATTATCTATAAACCATCCCAGAGCTTCATCTTTCTAGATGGATAGTAGAGAATGGATTGAAATCAAAATTTTCTTTAAAGTTCTGAGGACAGAATTGTCTTGAGAAGGCTATGAAAGCTATTGCTGTCAACAAAAGAGGATGTTTTGAGTCATTTGCTTTAAAGATCTTGAGAAAAAACATGAAACCCATGCGAAAACATTCCTTCGATGAGCCTTTCTTTCCCCAATAAAACAGGATACATCTGAGTATACATGTAGTTTACAGTATTAATATTTGTCTCCTAAGGCACAGGAAGATGTGTGAAACAAAAAAAGATTGAACTGCGGAAATGAAATCTTTTCGCAATTGCATAAACTGCGTTCACAACTGCGAGGATCATTCTTCATTTGATTTCATTTCCGCAATTCTATTTCGTATACATGTATCATTCACACTCTATTCTTTCACGGGAACATATGAACCCACAATTGACCTGCTCCCAACGTCAGTGGCTGCATAGCTCAGTTGGTTGGACCATTGCACCGGAATCGCGAGGTCACGGGTTCAAACCCCATTGAAGTCCTGAATATTTTTTTTTCAGGCTTCTTTCCACAATTGCATAAATTGCATTCACAACTGGGAGGATCATTCTTCATTTGATTTCATTTCCGAAGTTCATATATGATCTATTTCGTATATCATTCACACTCATTTCTTTCACGGGAACGTATGAACCCACAATTGACCTGCTCCCAACGTCAGTGGCTTCATAGCTCAGTTGGTTAGAGCATCACACCGGAATCGCGAGGTCATGGGTTCAAACCCTGTTGAAGTCCTGAATTTTATTTCAGGCTTCTTTTCACAATTGCATAAATTGTGTTCACAACTGCAAGGATCATTCTTCATTTGATTTAATTTTATATTTCACAGACATGTTTCGGCAGATCTAGCAACTTCTGCCTTCTTCAGTGCAAATGTTACAGGAGAGTACACATGCATATAATGAGTACACATGTACAATGTACATATACAAATAATAGAACATTTGCATGGAAGAAGGCAGAACTTTACGCCAAAACATGCCAGTGAAATTTAAAATCATAGTGTTGTACCATAACTCATTGAGACTTTCCTGCTGTCCAGACAGTTTGGCTATTTTTTTCTCTGATTGTATATTCAACGTTTGTTGCAAATATTTTTTATTATGCTAAAGCACTTACTGGTATGCCAATAGCACTTATGCAAGTACTTAGCAAAATCTTTCTTTTCCAAAAAAATTGTTTTATGCACATAATACAAAAATTGACCAGGCTGAAATAAGAGCTCACCTTTAACTTGTTTGTTTATAGCCTTTTCATCATCCAAACAAAACTGAAATAAACATGTTTGAAAACATCATTAAGTTTGCAGTGCTGTCATTAAGTTTGGAAGCAGAGGTATGTGTACAATGTAACATTAAATTTTTCAGCCATGACATCTGATCTTGCTCATCAACACTGTTTACACTGTATTTACAAAGCATGCATCACCCATAACATTGACTGAGCTCAACAGCTGTAGCAGGCATTACAGGTTACAGCCCCTAATGAGAGCCCTGGTTTGCATTGCATCTTAAGGTATTTGTCCCGGCAAAATTAACATGTTTTATTTTTCACCCATGCTTTGCTATCTTGTTCGTTGGTGCCCCTATTTTGCAGAAAGAGAGATTTTTTGACAAAATACCTTTGAGGAGATGAGAACTCCGAAGCTATAATTTGTGCATTTACCGGAAGTCGAAAATGTTTTGGAGTGGAGGATTGGGTCCGTTGCTAGGCTGTACATTCATTTTTCTGTTTTTTCGCTGACTCTTGTGTACATTTAGCATCTTTAAAGGCTTGTTTATATCTTTAGCATGCTATTTATCTTCTTAGACGCCATATTTGATCAGAAACTTGTCCGTAGTCTTCTGGGGCTACAATTTGACAAAACTGGAAGTCTGGGATGAGTACCCACCTAGCAACGGGTAAACAAAACAAAACCTCATGGTTTCAATGAATCTGCAGGCTGTATCAGCAGCGGAAATTCATTCAAAGTGGTGGAATCGAATGTGAAAGGTTTCCATCTCTTTCATCTCCTCAAAACAACTGATTTTGCAGGGTTTTTGACGAGTTTTTTCACACATTGGACTGGAATTTCAATTTCTTGCTTAATGAAGACCCAGGGAAAATGAAATAACTCAAAAAATACTTTGTTTAATGCGGCGATATTTGGCAAGAATGTTCATCACTCGTAGATGAACCAATGTAGTTTCGGGCCCAATCGGTGAGTTTGTCTTCGTCTTGAAAAAAATTATTGCATACATGTGGTGAATTAATCCAAAAGTAACATTGTTCGTTTTTAACAGGAATATTTCATTTCAGACTGGGCCCGAAACTAGATCAATGCAACATGTAATACTGAAAACAAATTCAATGTAATTTTGCCATAATTTCAGATATGAGAAGGAAAAAACCAAAAGTTTGTGATTTCACTTCAGTTAATAATTAACCTGCCACGCACCATGGGGTACCTGAGCTGCCAAAATTCTGGCATAAATAGGTGCTTCATTGCATGGAGATTCCTCCAAACATATTTAAAATGATACAAATTCAGCATAAATATTTTATTTTATTTTTTGAGATGTGCCTTATTTAAGCAGGGCAGATACCTTAAGGTGGCTCACACCAGTTTCCACACTTTTACTTTGAGGGATAATTACTACTTAACAATTAGATTATGAGCTCGAGATTTGTATCGCATGATAGCTGATGAGGGTGCAGCCTGAAAGAGAAATCGAGAGCAAATAATCTAATTGTTTTAGTATAAATCTACTAGTTGTTCACAACTAAACAAGTCAATTATCCAAAACCTACTCGCAGACTCTTCAAAATGCGAAGAAGCAGCCTGCATTTTGTTGAAAATCGCTACTCACTATCTATCTCAGTATAGATAGCTAGTAGCATAGCCAATCAGGGAGCGGAATTTGTGATAGAACACTTACTCTAGTAGATTTATTTTTTTTTATTTTTATTTTATTTTTTATTTTTTATTTTTTTTTTATTTTATTTAATACACTACATTACAATACATTATTGTTTTACCGTGCTATGTTTTAAACATTACATTTGTGGAAAAACATGAGCGAAAAGAAGTTAAAAGTGAAATACAAAATGAAGTTACAAAAGGACATGCAAATACGAGAAAAAAAAGCGAAATAGATAAAAATAGAAAACACAAATAAGCAAAATAAAACAAAACGGAGCAATACAGAGCTGGTACTAGTACAGGCCAAGCTACAATATTTATCATCTATCGGCGCTGATTTAAGCTTTAAAGAGAGTCTTATTTCAGGTTACAGAAGAAAAGCGTCAAATACGTCTTGCGAGAATAGGGTCATACAGATATCCAGTTGAAATACAGAAGTTTTTTAAAGCTCAATATACACTGCAAGAGGTTCCCACTTTTTCCTGTCACCACCTTTTGTCTCCAGCTCGTATCTTGATTTCAGAAAAAGCAGATAATGCTCAAAGTGGGGTAAAGTTTCGTTTGTTTTAGCAAGCCAGATATGATATCGTGCTAGCAGTAAACAGTAGTTAATTTGGAGGGCATATTTCGAGGTGTCAGGCTTTAGTCCAAGAGCAGTAATATTCAGTAGCGTGAAATTGTTCTGCATAATATTCAAATTTTGTAGCCATACCACTATACTTTTCCAAAGCTTAGAGGTTTTTTGACATGTCCAAAAAAGATGTATTAGTGTTTCAGGCGCGTTTTGACAGAAGGTGCAATTTTCATTTTCCTTCAGCTTAATTTTGAACAGGAAATTGTTAGTTGCCAGACGTCTGTGAAGAAGTTTAAAATGGAATTCTATTAACTTTGTGCTTTTGGTGCACCGCAAAGCCAAAAGATATGCCGAGCTCCAGTCGAGGTTTTCACTGTTCAAACTGCAGTCCATAAGCCATTTCTTTTGGCTATTCCTTGGAGCTCCACCTTTGTTTCTGACTAAGGATTTATATACCAGTGCACTAACTTTTTTGGACTTTAAAAGTGTTGTGCTAAGAGGTTCGTATTCTTGTTTATCATCGTTCTCTTGCTTGAGGCTGCTATTGCCAAGTGCCTTGACAGCTGATATAAGGCCGTAAAAACGAAGTGGAGCAGCATTCAGGTCGTATTTTACCTGGAAATCTTTTAGAGAAAGGTAGCTATTGCATTCTGGTTTTTGCAAATGTTTTACTTTAGTAATGCCTTTTGAGCACCAGTCCTTAAAGAAGATTGATTTGTTTTCTATTCTTATTAAGGAATTGTGCCAAAGGTTTTGTTCTTGGAAATGCTCCAAAGACAGTAATTGCTGTTCGAAATTAACTTCCGCCCAAATTTCCAATATTTCTTCGAGAAACACGTCGGAGACTATGATCGACTTTTTGGTATCTTTTGTATTAAGGTTACCAATAAATACGTTTTTGCCTCCGTGATTTTTCAAGGCTAAGTCGATAAAAACTTTCCATTTTCCGTTGTTCGTGGAATCCAAGTATTTTTTTATCCAAGTTGTTTTAAGCGATTTGTTGAAAGAGACAAGGTCAATCATCTTAAGGCCACCCTCGCAATAATCATTAATCATAATTTTTCGTTTGATTTTGTCTCCCTTCCCGTTCCAAAGGAATTGATAAAACAATGTATTAATCTCATTTATTGCGTGATAATTGGAAGGCATGGGAGATAGCAAATAGACTAGTTGCGAGGCGGCTAAGGACTTAAGCACGGTGATTCACCCCAGCAAGGTTAGCCTACGATACTTCCAGCAGCTCAGAATTTTTCTTATCTTTTCAATCTTTTCATTATAATTTAAGTGTGCAGATATTTCAGGTTTGACTGACAACCACAACCCTAAGGTTTTCACCTTACATTTCGGCCACTTAAAATCCCTTCCTGGCAAAATAAGCTGTTCATTGCCAATGCTGGAACCTATCCAAAGAGCTTCCGTTTTTTTGTTATTTAGTCTGAGACCCGAGACTTTACTGAAGTCATCTAGCAAATTAAGTGCTGAAGCAAGCGCTTCTCTTGAGCTCTAGTAGATTTATACTAATAATCTTTATATACTATTACCTTTGTGGTTGTATTAAAGAAATGTCCGATCATCAGAGAACATAAGATACACTTTCTGCAAAGGTGGCTCTGAATCCCCTTCCACATTTTTTTAACTTTGCTTATTACTTTACAAGAATAAGTTTTGAGTATGTTGTCGCTTAAAGCTAAAATTAGGGATTATAAAGTTGCCATGGCAACCTACAGTACCGCTCAGAGATATGCGACCATAAGTCGACGCATTAAACACGTTGGCAAGAAATGGGTTAACGCACTTGCTCTAACATGTTGCGCATGGAAAATGCGCATACAGCAAAGCTCATTAGTATATATGAGGTAGCTTATATTTAAAATGGCCTTCAACTTCTGTTTCAAAACTTCCGTACCACAAAACTGAAACAACAGATATAAAGCTGTCTATAATGCACTGTTCAAAATAAGAGTGATTTCTTTGCAAGCAAAGTCTACATGTGCGATGTTGTTACTTTTAGCTCGCACCTGCAGGCGTAAAAAAATTAATTTTCGGCGTCACAGCAAACATAAAATAGTCATATCTCCGGTTCTACAAAGCATACAGAGAAAATTAAAATGGCAAAATACTTTTTCTTCAAGGCTGAAATTCGATATAAAGATGTCTATGATGCACCATTTAAAAAGAGTGATTTCTTTGCTTGCAAGCAAAGTCTATTGTGTTGTGCGTGAATTTTCCGCATCACGGCAAACATAACTTTTCATGTGCCAAACTTCATCCGAATTTGGACTAACCCAAATTAACAAAATTATGTCTGACGATTCAGATGTTGAACTTAATTTGCTGTTCCACAGACATTCCTAACGTAGTTCCGGAAGCTGCAAAGTTAATCAGAACACCAATGATATGACAACTTGTGGGAAGTTTTTGTAATAGGATGCGCTTCGTTGTGATGTTTAGAATGTTATGCAAATTTCAATCCACATGACTTGTTGGCAGCATTTGCGAAACGATGAGTCATTGTCTTTCAAAACAATATTGCAAAAAGAATGTTTACTGCAGTGAATGATAATAGGTAAAACACGCAGAAGAAACGCGTTTTCTAACGAGTTTTTTTTTAAACCATGTTAACGCAAAAAAACATGTGCATGTTTTGTGTTTGCGTTGACCGCTTATCTCTGAGTGGAAAAGTTTCATAACTTGTTCACCAATGACTGGGCATTTTATTTGACACCACTATAAAGGCAACAACATAAAAGATTGGTAGTAATGATCCATCAAAGTACATGTACAAGAGCTGGAAACCAGTGTTAAATTAGAGGTCCTACATGTATAACACAAGTAAGGTTCAAATGATAGATTTGCAAATCACCTAAACATTGTTTAAATTTGCTATTTTTTCCTTAGTCACTGGCTTTGCAAGATTTTACTTCTTGTGAATCTGGGTGGGTGTAGAGTTGGAGGGGTACTTAAGTTCTAGTCCCTCAAAATGAGGATTAGACCCATGGTGGTGGGGCAGGGGGAGTGGGCAAAGATAGGAAATTAAATAATTCAAACAAAAGCAGAGGGCCATGATTACTACCAATAATTGCAAACAAACTGAATCATTAGTGACGACTTTACCACTGCCAGTCAAATGCAAAAAAATAAGTATTATTGTTTACAATGACACTATTGAAGGAAATGAAATTATTGTTAACAAACCACAGGCTGTAAGGACTACTTCCTAATAATTGTTAAAACATCACATTTCTATTTTTATTTATTTTTTCCTTCAATAAAATAATTCACATTAAAAAGCAACTTAGAACAACAAATGTTGCTAAATACACATGTTCATGTACAACTGTAGCAGCTGTGGACTTACCAAAATAATTATCACTTTTGTCATAAAAGTTTAATCCAAAATATTCTTGTTCCTCCAAGTTTAGATGCTCATAGACATTGTCATAGAGTGCTTTGCCTTTGCTTTTGGGCTACAAGAAATAACGGTGCATCAAAATTAGTGCAATGCCTATGGTGCAGTGCAGAAATAAGCGACCCAAAATACGCGTGTGACACGCGTCTACCCAAATTGCGCATACGCGCCTGCGTCTTTGACACGCACATCAAATACACGCATACACCAATGCTCATCAGTATGTATGAGCTAGCTCATTGTTCCTTTATTGTTTTTATTTCATTGTTATTTTCAATTGGGCTTTTAATCCATTAGGCAACGGCTATTAACAGCGAAATCGTTGGCTGAATTGGTCGCCCGTTATCGTGTGTCAATGTCACAACAAACTACCGGTAGGCGAGTATAAATTATCAGCGAAATGTCTGGCACGACAATAGACATTTTTCGAATGAATAAAAAATAAAAGATAACTGATATATTCTCATGAAGTAAAGGATAATGATCGAGCCTTTTCCCGTTTCAACCTTGCTGAATTAGAGCTAGAGTCGAGTTCAAAAGTAGAGCGACACGAAGAGACAAGAATCAACATACTCAAGAGGCAATTCGCTTGCTACATGTACAAAACAGCCTTGGAATGTGTGTTGCATCAAAACCCATTTTGTTGCAAACAAAAGAATTTAAGAAATCAAAACACATTTACTTTCACTGAAAGTCAAATACAACTGTTGTGGAAATTATTGCTTTATCAAACCGAACACGCGTTCACATCGGCAAATTTTTGTCACGTGCTAGGCAACCAGTTCTAGAACGGTGTTACGAGAACAATCGCCAGCTGGTATGGCGTAGTTTCACAAATTATGAACTGGGAACCGTGTTACATTCCAAAACAACTATAATTGCAAAATAAATGTAGCAAATTGCGACGGCAGTGTTGTTACGAAACCATGTCAACAATGTTTATAATTTGCAGTCAAACTTCCGACCTTGCAGTTCATAGAAAAAGCCGGTCGAACTCATCAGTATTCAGTGGCGGTGAAAGCTCGAAGCAAGTGGAATATTTAATTAAAAAAAAGACACCGGGGCAACAAAACAGCAATTAAATTGTAGTTGTAGTCGCAGTATCTTCGGTTGTTTTTTCACGGGTTCATCTTTTTCCGTTTTCGCGGTGACGAGCGAAGTAAATAAGATCCACTGAAGATGATCAATAAAGAAAAGTTAATTTCTACAGCAAATCATCGAGTACAAAACATTGATCTCTTCGTCAAATGTTCCGGCGTTTTGAGGCTGGATTTTAAATATTCAATTTTGTTGTGTGATGGTAACTTGTCTTTTGTTTTGCGGAACAATGAACCACAAAGCAAAACTATAAGCCTGAATAACAAAAGTAAACACGCGCATCAAATACGCATGTCGACACACGCATTTCAAGATGCGTATACGCAAAAAACGTGCGTGCCCTTTGCGTGTGCGTAGGACGCTTATTTCTGCACTGCACTGCAATTATTGTAAAAGTTAAAAAATGGCAAAAAGCAGTGAACATACCACCTTATGATGCAAAAAAAATAACTTGCCTTTGATCTGCTCTCATACAGTGATGGTCTCACTGACAGTTGTACACTGCAATACTTGGGTGAGCTATCACTACAGTCTGTAAAAGGAGGCACATGCCATACAATACTCAGTAGCTGTTTAGCACAACTATTGCAAAACAAAAGTAAGGCTCCAAGCATTTCAAATACAATCAAGCAGGATAGAGATTTATGTTTTAACACCCCAAATACTTGCCTGGACACAAGCACTGTACTATGGAAAAAAAAAACAGCCCTTGAAGGTCATTTGTACATGATACACAGTAAATAAAGCAAGCCAACTACAGTGTAATTTAATTGACATAAATTACTGTATACTGTGATTGGGATAAAAATACAGTACCGCCCAAAAGTAAGTTGCCAGTCGCATCGCGTTTCCTGTGCGACACGAATCGCGTCGCGTGCTACGCGATTCGCGTAGCGCGAGACTCACTGAAGCCAAAATGTTTGACATAAATTTAGGATGATTTTACAACGCAAAATCAATTAATTTCGTGTAGCGCTTTATGAATGCAGCTATTGTTTCAATCAAATACATGTCGTTCCCTTCTATGCAAATACAGACAGCATCATGGAGTTCATCCCGAATTGAAATGGCACAGTCCTCTTGTAAACAAACCGACGAAGATCGATTGCGAATGGTTACTCAGGATGTTCCTTGCTCCCGCTATAAATTAGCTGTCTCTATTTCTTTTCTCATTGTAAAAAAAGTCAGGTCACTGATATGAAATCAAGCAGACTTTATTGGACAGCAGCTGTGGCCAGAATTAATTTTGTACCACACAATTTTTTTTTGTTGAGTTAGGGTTAACAGAATTAATAGTTGCATTACCACAACAGTAGGCACTTCAATGAAGATGTGAACACTCAAACTAAAAGACCCATCTTCAGCCTTGATGCATTACAGGGCTGTACATGCCATGACCAATAATTCATGAATTTCGTGTGACATGAAATTCCTTAGACCTTTGAAGCCCTTGTTTTATCCCACAATTAATGGCCGCAAAATTAATGTTTTCTGTTTATTCTTCTTCGTTTTTCTTTTATTACTTTGGGAAAGTTTTGTATATCTATTTGTAAATTTTGGCCCATTTTAAGTCAAAAGAGTCAAGTGTGGCAACATGGTAATAGCCAATTCATACAGCATTGTTTTTTATCAAATTTAAAGTACTTACACTGTACATGTACTGTAACAAGAAAATGAGGTTTCATGTTGGGTGCTTTTTACCTTGAAGTTTCTACCAATTCACTGAGGGCCAACTTACTGCAATTTGGAAACTGATTTGATGATGAGTAAATTGTGTATATGTCTGGATAACTGTTTTTTTCATGTTTGATGTTTTTACTTCAAGGTCAGTTTGCATAATGGACTATGTGGCTTGGCTCCACTCTTCAGTGTAAATTCAATCTGACTTGTCATTGTGTCTCTTCATGAACTGCAATTTTCACGCCCCATTGGGCATTCTACAATTGTCTAAACTGAGTGATAATTTCTTTCTTGATGAGATCTCTGTGATGAGATCTACACTGCTGTGTTGCTTTGGTTTGCTCCTACAGCAGTATGCTTTAGTGTAGAGCTAAATGTTTCCTTCCTTTAACAACAGTGCAATTTCAAAACAAAAGCAGATGCCAACATTGGATCAAGGGAGAAAAAAAGGCCTTTAAATTGGAAAGCTAATTTCAAAAGATGTCCACACAGTTCCATACATAATTAAATACAATCATTGCATTACTGTTGTGCTAACCCTGCTCCCGAAACAGAGTTTGGGTCTTACATTTGTAAGTGTATACATAATTAGTGGATGGGACTTTGTGGAGTCTTGTCATCTAATTTAGAGACACTTGGAAAGCAAAATTTATAATTGAGTTTAAGTACAAGTACATTAATTTAGGATCACACCAAAAGCTCACTTTGCCACCAACTACAGGTAAATCAATGGCTCTAATCAAGTGTAAGCCAGTTGAGTACCTAGTTTGCCGCAATCTTAGCTACGATTCCTTACCTGCACATGCAGTAAGCTTAACCCTTGCTTATATTAAGAAGAAACACGCTAATGAATTAGCAAGATAGCATATTTTATATAGCTGCACGTACTACTGTAGTTATGCAATGCTTTCGAGTGGTACATATATACCATGGAAAATACCAATAGTCACTTGTATTTTCTTCGCATAGCAAGCTATTTGAGATACATACACCCAGCCAGTACTATATATTGGAAATATTACAGTCTAAAATGGCCAATATGCTTACCTTTGAAATCTACAGCAGACCAAGGCAACCATCACTGAACATGGAGACCAAAAACTTGAACCAACAACACTCGATTACCGTGGAAGAAGCTTGCCAACCGGTCGCATATACGTTGTAAAACTATTAAATTCCATTATCCTAAGATCTTGAGGTAAAAAGCCATTCGAAGTGGGAGAAATTCCTCCCAAACTGTCTTCCACGAGTCGAAGTTTGAGTTGAAACGGGCGCCAAAACTACGAATTGCCTACCGGGAAGGAACTCGTTTGCGCATGCCCAAGTCTAACCCAACTCCCTCGAGCTCCATTCTCGACCCCAGAGCTCTTCCCTTTTGCGCATGTGTAACGGGCGTGACGGCGGGAAGGGCTCTGGGGAACTCTACGCAAGCTCCAGCTCTGATTGGTTATCAGTTCAAACATTGAAATTGCTTCTGATTGGCCAACTCGGTACGCGCGGGAAAACTAAACGGTTACTCTTGTGAAGCGAACTAAAAAATAAACATGAGTGAAAGGGTCGGTACAAAACGTGGACCCCCCTTCTGGACCCCCATCTGGACCCCCATCTGGACCCCTTCTGGACCCCCTTCTGGACCCCCTTCTGGACCCCCTTCTGGACCCCTCAATTTTTCTGTTGAAAAATAATAAAATGATATTTAATAGTCTTCGCTTTGGATTTCGGCCGGTTCGTTGATAGTTACAGACAGTATATTACAGTAATCGCGAACATTACCACAGCCAGTTGCCATTTTCATCCCAAGAAAGACTTGCTTTGAATATCGCTGAATTTGCGTTGCTGACTTTTGTTGTTGTTACCAAATACTTTAGAATTTTCTCGCAAAGGTTAGATAAACGTTAAATATGCAAATTACTGTTCAGCTTTCAACTGGCTTTCGGAGAATGTGAAAATTATTATCGGTGGCAGATTTATGTCACGTGCTAGGCAACCAGAGTGATCATATTTCATTCCATCATCATTCAGCGGATTTTCAGAGCAAGCTTTCGACTATATTTTTCCAGCGTGGAAGAAAACATTGCTCACCTTTTTGCTGCAGTGATAACATTAACTAGCAGTGCTTATTCTAATCCAAACAGAAAAAAAAGATAGTTTTTGAGCTCGGTTCACATTCTTCGAAACCCAGTTGAAAGCCGAACAGTAATTTGCATGTTTAACGTTTATCTAACCTTTGCGAGAAAATTCTAAAGTATTTGGTAACAACAACAAAAGTCAGCAACGCAAATTCAGCGATATTCAAAGCAAGTCTTTCTTGGGATGAAAATGGCAACTGGCTGTGGTAATGTTCGCGATTACTGTAATACTGTCTGTAACTATCAACGAACCGGCCGAAGTTGAAATCCAAAGCGAAGACTGTTAAATATCATTTTATTATTTTTCAACAGAAAAAGTGAGGGGTCCAGAAGGGGGTCCAGATGGGGGTCCAGAAGGGGGTCCAGAAGGGGGTCCAGAAGGGGGTCCACGTTTTGTACCGACCCTGAGTGAAACCCCTAAAACGTCCTTCCTTGAACAAACATTTTCTGCTCTACCTTTACTGCGATTTCCATAATTATTCAGAATTTCATTTTCAAGCGCCAAACGCCAAACCGAGTTTTGGCTTCCATCTTTCCGAACACACTCCGGGACGAAAAAGCCATTTGCATTGAAAACTATTGAAGTTTCAAGTGCGCTAAATACAAGGTTTAGATTCATAATTCCCATATTCTTTATCTCTAATAATAGTGCAAAGGGATAACTAGATGATAGACGACGGCCCAGTTCGACAAGCATGAATTGTTATTTATTGATGTAATCTTCGACGCAGTCGACCTTCAGTGTTTTGTGTGTCCATCGCTTAGGGTCGTTTCAGAGCCACAAACTTCCCCTGTTTTTATTTCCAACTACCGTGCTACTTCTCACTAAAACAAATGAAAATATAAAATCGATCAAACATGTACCAAACTCCAGAACACCACGTAAGTCAAAATTCGGCGAATTGCCTAACCTGAGTCGGGAAGTTTCGATGGATAGGTCCTCAAATAACTGAAACTATCCGATCGATTATCCTGAGAAACGTACAGGAAATCAACGGACTCAGCCGCCACGCTTCTGATGCTTGCTTGAAACTGCTTTGGGCCATAAATCATCGATCATCGCCTCTCGGTTGCAGTCGGAAGTCGCTGGAAATTTGATTGATGTCGGGCAGCGAGAACTGCAGTTGTCGGTTGAGATTTAAACTTCAGAGTTCGCGTGTTATTGAAAGGCACAGCAAGCGAAATCTAGAGTCTTTATCACCTTTTGCTAAGGTATACTGCAAGGGCTGTTTCAGACAGCGACGCCATTTTGGATTTTGGGTACTCGAGCATGCGCTTTGAAGTCTATATAGCCAGATTTTGGCTACGATCAACATGGAGTTTCCCAGAGCCTTCGAGGCGCGAAGCGCGAGAAGAGCTCTGGGGTCGAGAATGCCTCGAGCTCCATCTTGGTCAGAAGATAATAAAGAACTATAGTACGCAATTTCAAATCATTTACACACCTCTGGTGAAGGGCTAAGCGCTATGGTTTGTCTTTCAAACGACTCTTTGGCACTTTACTACCTTCTGTTTTTTAACACTTTGCCTCTCGGCCAAACGGCCAATGCTTATGGCGCCCGAAACGGAAATCAGCCCAGCCGCCCGGGAAACGCAAACTTGGCGAGGAAATAGTTTTGAGGCCGTCCTTCTTTGCCGCGCGCACTGCTTGCCATTTAAGTTTGAAAATCGCACAGTGAAATTTCTTTCACATTGTATACAACAATGATTTCTGTTCATCCTTTTCCTGCGTAAGTCATGCAGTAATTTGGTCACAGAAGTTTTCCCGTCCTCAAAAGCGACGCAGAAAAAACCAGTGCTGGTAATGAAAATCCTACTCAAAGACGTTCCGTTATTGTCTGTAGGAGTAGTACAAGTGTTTTTCTCTTACAAGTTTCACGTCGTATCCGCCTTGCGGAAACGAACAAGTATACGCTATATTTTCAAATAACGGAAACGTATTACTTCACCTTGTGAAATTCGTAAAGACCCTGGAGCAAAGTTGATTGCTATGTGTTAAGTTTTTGTTTCTTGTGATCAATCGAGGCAATTTTTGCATAGAGATCAAAATGAATAGCAAGCAAAGTTATTTGTGAAAAAAATGTTTGCTATAGAAGCGCAAGTAAACTAACGCAAATTTGGAGCATATGTCACAAGGAAAAGAGGAGTCCTATTTGACCGTATTTCCAGTCATAAATTCACCGTATAGTTGCAGCGCGAACCCACCCGGCTTACTGATTTGAATTACCGTAGTGAAACTACAAACAAACGCTGTTGAAATCCAAGGCGAAAGCCGCACACTACCCTTTTGGAGTTATAATAACTGGCTCCAACAGTAGTAACTCAGTTAACTTAACTCCGCATCATGGGGGTTATGTCCTGCTTGTGTCAATTTACAGAGATTTTAAAATACTATACTTGTGTCGATTTACAGAGATTTTAGTGGATAAAATAACCATAGAAAATCTTTGTAAATGTCAAATTTACAAACATTCTTCAGAGATTTTGTTAAGTCTGTAAATTTTTCAGTTTTCCTTCTTATTTGAGCAGTTAAATTTCATAATCATTTCATAAACATTCTAAAAAGGAATATCACAAAAAGTGTATAAAATATCTATAAAAATGATTTTACAGATATTTTGTATGCCATATGTAAAAGTAGGTTAGATTTGAACTCTCACAAAAAGTCTGTAAATTTAAGATTCACAGACATTTCATTAACTCTGTAAATGGTCCAGATTTTCCAGTGCCGGCCGGCAAGAGGGAAAAGACAAAAGGGAATAGCAAACCTGTTAACTTATCTTAAGGTACTTCCTAAATTATACAAACTAAGATACTTTCCCTCTGGACAGTTCATGTACATCTTAGAAAGGAATATAAATCATACCAGTCAGTCAGGAACAAGGAATGCAAAAATAAATAAATAAATAAATAAATAACATATCCAGCAATTCTAAACTATATATAATGCTAGACTGATGAGAAAGGCACAAAGGTAAATATGCAAACCAATCTGTGCAGAACCGTGATCATTCTAAAGGTATTTGCTTTTGTAAATAAATTGCCGTTCTGGATGTGGTACTTTTCAGAAATTAATATAAATCATACCTGCCAGAGGGACAAGACAAGCAAACAATTAAAAATAACATGAATCCAGCAATTCTAAGTAACTGCTAGACTGATGAGGAAGGCACAAAAGCAAATTTGCAAACCAAGCTGTGAATAGAGTACTAAAGTGATGACGTCATAAAAAAACTTACCTTGCGTCTTCGTCCACCCAAATTTTAAATGGTACATTTTGAATGGAATTACTGAGGACTTCTGAGGAACGCTCAACCTAGATTCTCATTATTCATAGTACTTCTCGGCTGTCCTTCTGAACAGTATGATCTAGGCACAACCCTGGCCCATGCGTGCTCAGCATAGCTAATGAGGTGAAGATAGTGTATTTACAGCTGTACATATATTCCAAATGACTACGCACATTGCTTTCACCGATTGAGGGATACTGCTCACTTTTTGAGAAAGTAAATGCTTATCAAAAGGTTTAGGATTGAAGATATGGTCAGAGAAACCTCAGAAATGACTCATCCAAGTATCTCTTGCAGAAAACAATGAGACAGAAATGAAGGTGAGCTTTGAAAACATCTTTCCAAGATGGCCAACGTTCTGTGCAGTGGTGGGTTTTCGATTACTCAAGTCATGTGTGTTACATGTGAAGATGACCAACCTTCTGTTATCCTGCATAGCTGGTGATTTTTGTTGGGGAGCGAGTGAGTAAGCTAGAGGCTTGGCTGCAAGGACAATACAGGGCAGAAGGCAAATGAGAAACTCTCAGGGCCTTTTTGAGTAGTACCATTTTGACTGGATCAGATTCTATACGTGCTATGTTTTGTTTATCTCCCAAGGGAAAGCTCCAAGGGACTGTGTTGATTTTTTGCGCTAAAAGCAAATCAAAGTGGCAGAGGAAGTGGCATGCACCTGCATACAGACGTCTCCTATTTTCTTTGTTGCACGCAGAAAAGTAGGTATTCCGCATGCAACAAAGGAAAAAGGGGATGCCTGAACGCAGGCTAAGGAAGCATATAGCTAGCTCAGGAGCCTTATAGAATGTTCTGAAGCACGAGCAAGAAATGGCCGCAAGGAAAATGGGAGAGACGTCAGATGGCCATTTTGCCTATGGTACGTCAAAATGAAATTCAGGTCAAAACGAAAATAATCCATTTGTCTGTTGTCCATGAATAATTAGGGTTAGGAATTTCATTTTGACCAAGGTAAAATCAATTTGACCTGAATTTCATTTTGACCTACAACATAAATATATGTTATAAGCGCATTTGAAAATTTCAATCAACAATGATTTAGAGAAACATATACGGGCAAAAACTAGCGATAAAAGAGTCCGACATTTCGGCGACATCTTGGCGCCATTGTCAAGGGAAACTAAATCAAATATGCGATTTCAAGAGTAACTAAGAGTTCACTAATTTGCATAAGTTAGACAAAGACCTTTGCGCGAATTGAGTCTGATTGTACATTTAAACACGGTCGTAATCGTTTAATGAGTAACATCTCATTAACGAGACAATCAAACTTGTTCTGGCATTTTTTCAACACATTAAAACAATTGCGAAGGTCATCTGGAATCCTGCCTGCGTGTCTGTTATCATAGTGTTTACGCACTGACGAGGTCTTGCTTCTATGTCCATCAACGCGTACGAAAACTGAGATGGCCACGGGTGTATCCGACATA
The DNA here is from genome assembly GCA_016490735.1 of Pachyseris speciosa. Classification (NCBI taxonomy): domain Eukaryota; kingdom Metazoa; phylum Cnidaria; class Anthozoa; order Scleractinia; family Pachyseridae; genus Pachyseris; species Pachyseris speciosa. Next base: position 89,283 of record JAEMWC010000318.1, read on the forward strand.
ACCAGCATCGCACTGGTCACACTTGAAGTTATACACAATGTATTGTTGATCAATGAGCTTAGGGATCAATGGGCTTAGGTTCGCTTGTCGGGAACTCCTGGGCAATCTTGCGGCTCGTAAACACTGGTTGGACAATAGTCTGGAGCTTCACGCTGAGATCTTTTAACTGTGTCTTCACGATATTTGCAGACTCCTGGTCTTTAAAGGGTATGACGACCCGAGTAGTGTTTTCCGTCGTAGATTTAGACCGCAATGAAGACTGGTCAGCGACCTTTAAATTTAGGAAGGTTTTAACAGTGGAGTCCACAAGTTTACGAGCCGCAAGATTGCCCAGGAGTTCCCGACAAGCAAACCTAAGCCCCAGCTCATTGATCAACAATGCGTTATGTATAACTTCAAGTGTGACCAGTGCGATGCTGGTTATGTCGGATACACCTGTGGCCATCTTTTCGTACGCGTTGATGGACATAGAAGCAAGACCTCGTCAGTGCGTAAACACTATGATAACAGACACGCAGGCAGGATTCCAGATGACCTTCGCAATTGTTTTAATGTGTTGAAAAAATGCCAGAACAAGTTTGATTGTCTCGTTAATGAGATGTTACTCATTAACAACTACGACCGTGTTTAAATGTACAATCAGACTCAATTCGCGCAAAGGTCTTTGTCTAACTTATGCAAATTAGTGACTCTGAACTCTTAGTTACTCTTGAAATCGCATATTTGATTTAGTTTCCCTTGACAATGGTGCCAAGATGTCGCCAAAACTTCGGACTCTTTTATCACTAGTTTTTGCCTGTAATATATTTGAAAATTTGCCAATGATAATTGCGCTCTAAATGATTGTCCTCAACTAGAACGTGCGTGATTATAGAGGGTTTTCATGTGACGTCATACAAAACTAAAATTCAAAAGCAGCCTAGTCCCTAGGCGTTCTTGGCTCGGTCAAACCCAACTGTCAGCGGTGACGTCACAGACTTTGCGCTGACAAGGGTGGAAAGAGCTGAGGGAACGCCTAGGGACTAGGCTGATTCAAAAGTAAACAGACTTTTGCACTTTTATCTTCATCACGTAAAAGACATTTTAGAAATGTATCTGCTTGCATGTTTTCAGCTCGGTAGCTTGCTTTGTTTTGAGAATAAAGCAGTTTGAATTTTAGAGTTTTTCACAGTGCGTGACATAAAGTTGTCTGTTCACAACAGGGCGTATCTAATCGATCGAAATCGATCATCGAAAATGTAATCGATTAATCGATAATACTCGATAAATACTCGATATTTGTCGATTGATTAGTCGATTTAATCGATTGAAATCAATAATCACAATTTTTTTTGTCACATCGGTGGAAATCGAAAATCAAACGCGATCTGATCTTATCATAACACTGCATAACACTTACCTTCAAGCTTACCTTCGAATCCGCTTTGTTGATAAAGATGATGTTACTTTCTCCAATGGTAGCGACTTTTCTTGTTTTTTTTTCACCAGGATCACCGCTGTAAAGCTGTTTAAAGCAATATTTCAGCAGATTTCAGCCCAGCAGTCCTATGGTGCTGTGTGCTGTGTACTCGATCTGCGAACTGTGATCTGCGAACTCTTCGTCCATTTACTTTTCGATATTTGTCGAACAAATCGATGAAATCGATAGCTAATTACAGAAATCGATCAAAATCGATAGTCACAAAGACGCGAGTGGTTGATTTCTATCGATTTCCGATATTAATCGATTAATTAGTATCGATTACGATCGATTACGATCGATTTCAATCCAGTATCGAAAATATCGATTAGGTACGCCCTGGGTTAAGCTAAAAGAGTGAAGCGATTCAGAGTCTCGACAGCATTAATTCAACAAAAGTTTGGGATTGAAATACCTGTTCCGTCAAGCCAAGAAGAATCTCAAGAGCTTGAACGAAACAGGATTATGCAAGGACGTAACTTACCAATATATTGACATGGAGCAGAGGAGTCCTATTTGACCGCTTTTGAAGTTAAATTCACTGTACACTCACTAGCGCTCAGCGCGAGTCGATAATCACCGCACGTGATCAAACTACATTCTTGCATGCGAGCAAGCTCTCTCGGGGGTGGGGGGTGGAAGGTCATCTACCCCTGGGAGAGCTTGCTCGCAGGCTAACTACATACCGGTGTCGTAGCTACCAGGCTTTGGCACATCATTCTTTTATTTTATTTTTTTTTTGCTACATTACCAGGGGCACCCAACGACAAGTTTCGGTAGATACCTGTTCGGTGGAGGGTAGTTTAAGAGTGCACTCGGATTTTCGTAACTGAAAATATTCGCAATGGGGAAATAATAGCCCCCGACCTGTTCGGAAGGGCCATATTTGCTGTTTTTGGCAGTCAGAAACGTCACCTGGCATTTTCGGATAGAAAATAGTTCCCTAGAAAGTTCATTTCAGCTAGAATTTTCGCAAAGGAAAATTTTGTTGCCTAACATTTTCGGGCAACTAAAATTTCAGCTAAGGAATCCGAACAGATCAATTTCTTCTAGCAACGAAAACATACATCATACACCGTAGATGGTTCCACGGTTATTAGCGCCATATATATTAACTGGGGTGCAAACGCGGCTAAAATTACAGTAAATGTATGGGATTTTGACCGACTTTGAACCCTGGGGCGGATCTAGGGGGTAAATCAAAACAGCTAACGTCAAAAACTTGTAAAAATATTAAATAAATACAGTCAACCTTGAATGCGAAAAGTCCATAACCAGGTTAAACCTCTGCTTCTCAATAAAGGTGGTATTAAACCAGTCTTTCCTGGCCCTGGTTGTTCGAAAGCCGATTAGCGCTAACCCACGATTAAATTATAAATTTATCCTTCGATTAAATTGTGTTCCTCGAAGCTCGATTAGCACTATCCAAGGATTAAACTAAGGGTTATTAAATTTAACACACCTAGCGAGGTGGATTAACTCGCTAATCGGATGAAAAAGCAGAGAAACAAATCAAAATGGAGGACTTACAGTTTGTTGATTATGCTTTAATGCCGGGCCCGGTAAGTTCAGGCCACCTGGCGCCTTTTCCAAAATAGATGTTACTACTCTCTCACGGATGAGTCATACCGCGTCCGGTTTTCCCGCGGTTTTTTACCATACGGACGGACCGCTGTTCGGCGATCCGCAAAATGTTTTACATAACGAAGGCGAAGCGAGAAATCACGAGAAATTTCAACATTTCCGCTCTCAGAGGTAGAAATCGTCGCTTATTAGCCGCTGTAATGTAAAAGGCAAGATCAGTGGGGGAATCAAAGGCTTTTCTTGCTTGTTAAAGGCGAGTATTATGGACAAAATATTGTTGAAGTTTCGTTTACTTGCGACCTTGCTTGTTTTTCAAAAAGTTGTTTATCTCATTCGGCAGAATTTAGATAATCAATCTCCGCTTTAGCTTCTTTTCTTAGTTTATGGCTTTCCACTTTTCTAGAATTTTCCCCTAGCCAAACTGGCTTCGTTAACCCATCCGAATAGAGCCTATTCTAAATTTCTAAATTACAAAGAAGTAAGGCTGAAAATTTATAGACCGGTAAGCATTTTCAAGAGCTCACTGATTTTCCGCCTGAGCATGATTCAGTGAGCTTTGCACAGTGTTTATATCTTGCACAGATTTTTTATCACGACTCCCATTTTAATATAAGCATTTTTTATTGGTTCTTGTAGAAAGGAAATATAGTTGACATAAAAGAATTGGACTTTCTTTTTCTTTTTACTTACTTGTATCAATTTTGTAGGAGCCGTCATAATTATCCCTTCCCTCCCCTACTGGTCCTAGTACTTCATCATTTTCTCCCATCACAGACCGGTTTTACCGGCTTAATCCGAGTTTACACGAAGGATAGTTAACCCATTGACTCCTACACCGGCCGAAACCGGCCGCACAAGACTGCCATGCTTCAAAACATTGCAACTTTCTCAATCGCACGAATATTGCCTTAATTGTCAGTTGTGAGCACGAAATGGAATGTCCTTTAAATTTGGATATCCAATAAATGCAAGAAACGTAGCGATTTTTACCAAATATGGCCTTTCGAGTTTGGACAAGAGCGAAACTGACCGTTTTTAACGTCAAAGAGAAGCGACGAAAATGCCCCTTTTTGCCTTTACCTTTTTTTAAGAAATCATCGTCGAAAAAACCAAACTTCAACCATCATAACAAAATTAAGTCCTTGTTCTAGCTTAGAAATGACTTTTTTTGTTCATATTCTTCCCCCGAGCTTAGATACAGCCTTCTGTTCCAGTGCATTCGGGCCTTTCCGCCATTTTCAACATCTCGACCGCATTGCATGCTGGGAAATAACGAGAATTTTTTTTAAAAAAAGCCCGTTTCTTCCCCCAGTTCTTTCACATATAAACTAAGTCTACAGCCACTCCGACCTACCGCCCAAATTTCCTGCTTGTGGTCATCTTCAGTGCTCACAAATTCCAAAATACGCGGCGGTAGGTCAATAGTCGAGTCCCAAAGGTACTAAGTGTCCGACCGGCCAAATTCCCAGTTCGTCGAGTAACAAACCAAATTCGACAACAAAGTACATCACCTTGCTCGATTCTTTGAGAAAGTAGACTCTTAGCTACCGTCACGGTTAATGATGCTCATCAGGCAGCCACTAAAGATGAAAAATGGCTGTAAACTTAGCAAAAATCGCAAGCAAACCGAACTTGGGCCGTTGTTGTAGCTCCACGATTGAAAAATAGCTACGTCAGAATGACGTTTTCAGAAACCTTGAGCCTCCAGTGCCTTAGGACAGCACCACTTTTCCATGGTAGTTAAAATAAAGAGTCGCGAAATGCTATGGATCTTTTATAGGTGGGAAAATCACTCCGAAAACGTAAAAACGGCTGGTAGTCAATGGGTTATTTTTAAGCACTTCACCGCTACGCATCACGCGATCACCCGAGGGGTCGCGAGAAAGCACGCGATATTTCAAGTTTGCAAAACTCACAACAAACATGGTGGCGCATGAAATGTCATGTGGCTTAGTTTCCGGTTAATATAGGTAACAAAAACAAAGACAGACAAACATAGGACTGCCACAGGGTGGCCCGGCGGTCCTTTAAAAGAGGTGGCCACCTAATACAGGTATCAAATAAAGCGTTTGTATAAGCGAAAAATCGGAACTTTGAAAACTAGCCGCTTCGTAGAGGGTGACCGCTTAATACAGGGCCGTTATATACAGGTGCGACTGTAACTGAACCACGCACAATAACTGTGAAAAGGCGAACTTGACACGGAAAACCTTGTCAAGGTACAGTAAGTAATACAAAAACGCACGCAGAACTGAATAGAAATACTTTTTCTCTTAGTCTCAGTCTTGTTACGTTGGATCAATTTCAGCCATACTGTTCCCACAGAAAAGGTTCTTATATCTCCAAAGTAGACGATATATAAAAATTGAAAGGAATATCAGCCTTTTAATTTTTCCCCCACTCCCTTATCTTCATTTTCTTGTTCTTCTCTCTCGCTTTTTCCAAATTGCATTATGGGTGATTTGGTTCGAAGTATTGACACGGTTCTTTGTGGACATGTTTTTGGGAAAACGGTCTATATATTTTCTTCCCCTGGTTGAATAAACAGCAGATTACGTTGTTTTTGGAATATATACCCCAGCCGCAAAGCCGACGGGCATGAAAAAGAGATCTGGTCATCCTGTACTAAAATCACGTTTTACTTAACCAGGAAGTGCCACCGATGCAAGCTGTTCATGCAGATCTGTCAGAAGCAGGGTCATTTTTTGAAGCTAGCAGAATATCACAACAACAACAACAACAACAACAATCTTTATTATTTACACCTTTTCTTACAATGACATTACAACAACACATACAGTTTCTTTGGAAATGAGCACAGGGGATTCATTGAGAGTAATGTCTTTAGACGGGATTGCTTCACGTAAAATTCTCATAAAACTGGCTAGACAATGTCGAGAAGTTGCATGACGTGCGTTGATTTTGCATCCAATTCCAATGCTTGGTGGACCAGGTGTCATTATTCAAATTAATGAGTCAAAATTCAATCACAAGTCAAAGGTAAGTAGCTCATGTCTTGCCCGGGATACACACTGTAAGACAAACAGAGGGCAGCACAGAGACTACTCAATTAGAAATGATTTAAGGAGAAATATTTTTATTACTGTTTTGGGGTTGTTGTTTAAACAATTAGATAGCTCTCGGTTTCAGTTTTATTTAGACGACTCGCTACCGGTCAAGATTGCTGCCTGGAAATATAACAGCTGAACTGGAAATATAACAGCTGATGAGTGTTTCTTCTCTTCTGTAATACCTAAAATCTGTTGTATAAACAGGTACCCTGGGTGCCAGAGGTTTTTTGTTTGTTTTCGTGGCTTCCCCAATCACAATCGCAGCTTCCCACCGAAAGACGAAAAGAAAAAAAACCCTCTCGCAACCAGGCTAATGAACAGTTCTACAAGTAAACAATCAGCAGCTAATCCTAAGACTTCTTAAGTGACCATTACACCTAATCAAACCGTTTTGGTACGCTTATTATTGGCATATCAGAAGAGTTTGGTCGGGAAATGTTTCGCATTTTGGCAAGACGCAATCAAGTAAAATTACCATGGCCAAACCAAAAAAGGGAACCGAAAAAACCCGCCCGAGGACGCCGCGCTAGAAGAGAGATGGGTGCTAGGATTGCTCGATACGCAATACACACCAGCTTACCATACTTACAGCTCGTTAGGTGACGTAAAGCGGCTACACTTTTGGCCATAATTCGACGGAAAGTTCAACTTGGTTCAATAGTGCTCACCGACCAGTGGGCAGCATATCGACAGCTACAAAGAAGACTGGGTTTGCAACACGGATCAGTGAACCATTCTCTGCACTTTGTCGATCCAGTCACAGGCGTCCACACACAACATGCTGAAAGTAACTGGTGCACAGCGAAAGAGAAGTTTAAATTGATGAAGGGTAATACAAATCCTGACTTTTTGATGGAGTACCTGCAAGAATTTATGTGGAGGAGATGGTATGGAGATCCTCACCCAAATGGATGTTTTCGAAGACTATTACAGGACATTTCAAACCAACATCCGCTTTGAGATACAGTCTTTTTTATAAGAATATATTTACTAAGAATAGTGTAGCTGCAATTTGCAAAAGTTTTAGAATATGTTAAGAACAAGCCTGAAAATTTGTAAATACGATACAATTATATAGTCTTATATATTTTTAAATAAACGTGTAACATTCTTCCTTCCTCTAAAGAGCAAAATCTAAACACGCAAGAAAGGCAAGTAAAACAGCACTAGTCGTAGGTTCGATGCTAATAAAAAGTCTAGAAGAAGTTATTGCGTCTATATCAGGCCTTGATGACGGCAACTAGCTCCAAAATTACTTTAGCACCATCTAGACACCAAATACATTCGAAAATCAATATTGTGTAGAGACATTTTAAAAGCTCATTTAGCTCAGGATTAATATCATCCCCCATACCCGCATGCTGAGTAATATTTCCTACCACAGATTCCATTATGGACGTTATGTCAAGGGAGACACTGAATGAAGATATATGGACAAGTTCTTTCCTTCTTGTTTTCATTCTTGCTGGAATGCTTCGATAACTCTTGCAACTGTCATTGCCCGGCTTACGAATGAACGAAAGAATGAACAGTAAATGAGGAAATGCCAAAGAGAGGTAACTAACAAATTAACGCTGAAAAAGCAATCGCAGTTGACAGCTGAGGCAACAACTGCTAAACATCTACCGTAAACTTGCGAAAGAAAAGACTCCCCGAAATTATCGTCAAAAAATTGTGGCCGCGAAAAGTAGCGACCCCCCGGAAATAACAGGCCCTCCGAAATTAGCGAGCCCACCCTCAACAACCCCATCCCAACCGAAAATAGAGACCCAGGTTCTATAGCATATTTAATTTCCAATAATCAATATTCATGTGAACTACGTATGATAATTAACAAATAAAGAAGTCTAATATAAGCCGTGTATTACTGTGATAAAACACGACGGGCATTTGAGAACAGGAGAGAAATGTGAAAAACACGAGTCGCAGGTGAGTGTTTACTACATTTCTCGAGCGCATTTTCTGTTTTTTTGTTTGTTTGTTTGTTTTTTTCTGTATATTGCTTATGCCACGAAGAGTTGTAAAATATCACAGGGTCTAGAAATGAAAAACCCATCCATGTGGCAGGAAAAGAGCGCAGTCGTACCAACTTTTTACATCAGTTTTGGCTTCCTATCAATCAATCAACAATACTTTATTTGATAAAGCAGGTCAATAAAACAATAAAATTGGCAACTATCTGACAGCTGATGTGGACCTGCTAAGTAGCTAAGAACAATACAAAGAAATATCTACAATACATTAGCTAAACATACATCATCTAAGAATTACATGAATAGTAGGACTTACTTAGAATTTTTAAAATACCTATCATTGACTAAAAAATAAATTGTTAAAATACCTAAAATTTGGATCTTTATCGTAAATTACAGAGCACTCTTTATGGAAATTGGTATCCCTTAATAGATTTTTAATCGCTTGAAGTTTCCTTTGAAAGGTCTTAGGGTTGTCGTGTTGTTTGATCAGTAATGGTAATAGGACTGAGTGGAGTCCAATTCGGTCTGTAATCATACGAGTGATGACAAAATCGGACGACCGCGCAGCGGGAGTCCGATTTGTTTATCACGAGTATGATTAGTAATGGTAATAGGACTGAGTGGAGTACAATTCAGGGAGTAATCGGGCGAGTGATTTCAAATTGGCCGAGCGCGTAGCGCGAGGCTGATTTGAAATCACGAGCACGATTACCCCTAAATTGTACGACACGAAGTCCGATTACTAATTAATTGTGTCGATAACAAAATGCGAGAAACTCTAGAGGTCAACTTTCTAAATTGTAAAACATATTGTACAAAATAACCAACGGAAATGGTTGTTGTTTTACAAAGCGCGAAGATTGACAACTGACACAACTTGGCAGCTACTGCTCAACATACCCAAATAAGGTAACTGTCCGATTTGGCCTGTCCGATTACAGATGTTTGTAATCGGACAGCTCAAATCGGACAGTTTGGACCTGAAGCAGCCAATCAAGACACAAATAAAGGCTGTTAAGAACCAATCACATTCGAGCATTTTGTTATTGACACAATTACATCAGGTAACGTGTTCCAAGCGACTGCTGCTCTATGCGTAAAAGATCTACGTCCTATTTCTGTCCTTGGTCTAGAGACATCAATATTCAAGGATTTCCTAAGGGTTTAACTGGAAGGGGTCTTAACAACTAATCTATTTATTTCATCTAAATCTAAATCTTTATGAGCGATAGTTAGAATGCGGCGGCATCCACTTAGCATTCATCATCCATGTTTCTTGGCAATTTCAGTATAAATCTGAGTCTTGCAGCTCTAAGATGAATCTGTTCTAGGTCTTTCAATAAATGGTCCGAGCAAGAGCCCAACACAGCTAGATCATATAGCACGCTTGGGATAACTGTTTTATAATAAATTGTTTCCAGAGATGCTCTAGATAAAAAACTTATACGTCGAAACATTTTAACTTTAGAGCTAAAGGATGTGGAAACAGACTGTATATGCTTGGCCAAGGAAAGCTGATTATCGATGGTGACCCCAAGGCATATAGAAGAAGAACTAAATTGAATAATTTTATCTCCCCATAATAGGGGCTTCAGAGGGCCAATAAAAGGATTTGTATCTAAAATTAAAGCATCAGTTTTCCCCTCATGCAAAATTAGCCTATTCTTTAGACACCAAGATTGTAGCTGATCCAAACTGATCTCCTGCAGGGATATTACAACCTCATAGCTTTAGCTACCAATGGTATAGATGGTGGTGTCATCTAGGAACATGAACGCTTCATCAGTTCTAATACTACCTGGGAGATCATTTACATAAGTGGTGAAAAGTCTAGGGCCCAACAATGAGCCCTGAGGGACACCAATTTTCACTAATTTAGATTCCGAAAACTCACCAAGGATTTGTGTTGTTTGTCTTCTACTTGATAAATAATCATCACCCACAGATCTCCAGTGACTCCAAGACCCTTTAATTTTTCTCCCAAAATAATGTGGTTCACACAATCGAAGGCTTTCCTAAAATCTATAAACAAAATACCCACTTTAAAACCTCTATCAAAAGCTAATTTCCAGGTTTCCGTGAGGTGTAAAAGGAGTCTTTCTAAAGCCTCAAGTGATTGTCAAGTGACCTGCAAACCAGCCTTTCTAAAATTTTACTAGGAATGCTTAAGAGGGAAATGGGTCTATAGTTGTTAACATCTAACCTACTTTTCTTCTTAAAAACAGCGGTCACTAGGGATCTCTTCCAGCTAGAAGGGAAGTGGGAATCTACCATGCTCTTCATACAGATCTCGAACAGCCCTTGCACAGCGGAGGTACAGGCCAGTTTTGGGTCTCTTGAACAGATACGATCTAACCCACCCGCTTTATTAGGGTCGATTGATTTCAGCAGAGATTGGCTTCAGCATGAGTCAACTAGGGGGTTCCGGGGGTATGCTCCCCTGAAAGATTTTTAAATTAAAGTCCTCTGAAATGGCTGGATATAAATTTAAAACTAGCACTGGTGTGGTGAAACTTATATACTTTTAGGAACCAAAAAAGTGGTGTTTTAAAACAAGAATAATCAGTTTTCGGTAAAACGTTACATAGAAAACTAACTTCGATTTATTTTAGTATTACTTACTTTTTACAGGAGCGCCTTTTACGGTTGAAAAGTGGACCCCCCCCCCCCAGCCCCTCCCCTGCACGGTCCCTGAGTCAGTTGTTATCTTGTCAGGAACAGCCCTTGGAACGAGGTTGCTATCCGTTAAAGTACCGGTATTAGCAAAGCGATTTTATAGGGTGAAGAGGGTGTCATTTTTCGGGTTTGAGCCATAAATAGGGTTTAAGACACGTATCCGAAATTTATGGGAGTACCCCTTCCCCCCCTCCCCTCCGGTTCGACTGTACTGGGACTGGGGCTAGGTTGTCTGTGGAATATAAAACGAAGATCTGAAAGATACCAAGACTGTACGAAAGTCTATGAAACAATAGCAAAAAAGGACTCTAACTGTGCTTTAATACTCGCGCGTGGAGGCTGAAAGGTACGTATACGATTACAAAAGCAATGAAAACTAAGATAAACAATGTAGCTAAGACTGGGCTGGGGTCTACAATCTAAGCTAAGACAGAATAAAATGAGAAATAACCCCCCCCTTCCCCCAAATCAATGATGAATTCGCGTTCATTGAAATGGGGAGGGGGGGGGGGGGGTGGTGTGAATTTCTCATTTGAATTGTCCAAGATTGTATTGTAGAACACACAATCAAAACTAATCAAAATACACGTAAAAGCATTGATCAATCTCCGTGACGGAAATGAAGCACTCCGCCGAACGATTGTTATTCAACCGTGACCGTCCTCGATCGTACAGCACGAAAACACAAACAACCGTAGCTTCTGCGATACGACTGAATTGAACCGCATAAAGATCAATTAGTCTGAGATATATACTCGCTGAAATTTGGCGTACTACTTATGGGTCACTCAGTTCGAATTTAGATATCATAGTATTAACCACGAAATCTTGTTTATTGTATTACTGTGGCCGTTACAAGGCAGACAAGGCATACAGCTTCAGCAGCTTGAACGTCAGCTCGAGTGATTTGCTTCGCCGATACAGCAGAATCGGAAACAGTGTTCTCGAGGGGATTTGTAACATATTTTCTTCAGTTACCATGAAAAAGTAACACACCCTTGTAATATATTTCCCAGCCGGTTATTCAGGAAGGTCGATCTTCAACACTGAACTATAAAAGAAGATTGTATTTTTGTCCGCCTTGTCAAATGTTACGGGAGACACCGTCACTTGGAAATATATCACCTTGTAGTCTTCTCCAGTGACCCCTTTGACGACGCAGCAATTTTTTTAAAGGGTCTTCAGCTATCCATTTTGTGCATTCTCTGTACGCTTCCCTGGCGGTTCCTTCGGACCGTTCGTGATGAGGTTCACCGCAGTTATTTGGCTGGAAACCAGGTCGCTTATAATGTTCAATACTATCAAAATTACTAGTGCTCGCCATAATCATGGACCATCAGATCTGCTCCAAAACGCTAAAGACGAGTTCTGTTGCTGACTGACCAGAAGTCTGGCAATATTTACAGTCTTCGCAACTAAACCTGTACAGCATAAAGAATTTCACAGACTCGTAAGTCAGTAACTTTCAAATGCTAAATAATGCTAGTATTGATTGACAGGCTTTCAAATATCACTTGGCGCACGCATGGTTGGTTACCACTTCTATCCACCTTCGCTAATCACTGCTTAATTTTGATCCTTGTACCTCTTTCCTCGATCCAAAGGCTGCCTTTAATTCTGCTGAAGAAGTCAGTGGAAAGCTCAGGATAATTTTCTTTAAAACAAACATCGATTTAAAGTCATTTGTCCCCAAGGTGAATTAAAACAAAGATAAACTAGATCCATATATATATGCAAAATGGCTGCCTTTTTAATTATTCTTTTGTTCGTATTCAAAATAGCCTGACTAAACTCGTTTTGGGGCTCAAAATTCTACAGAAGTTGTTATTCCGAACGATATTAGTGAGGCTATTTTGAATAAGAACAAATGAATAATTTAAAGAAGCCATTTTTGTATGGGCTCATGGGGTCTATGACATAAAATGATTTGAATGACTGAGGAAGGAAATAATAAAAAACAAAACAAGAAATTAGGGAAGAAAGAAGGAAAAATTTAAAAAAGAAAGAAAGCAAGAAAGAAGGAAGCAAGAAAGAAGGAAGCAAGCAAGGAACTGAAGGAAGGAAAGAAAAAATAACGCAGTAGATTATCTGGCACTAAGTCTTTTTCTACCCTGTTATGATGATGATGATGATGATGATGATGATGATGATGATGATGATGATGATGATAATGATGATGATGATGAACGTTTTCAGTGCTATATATTGGTTCCTGCAAAAAAAATAATAATAATATAATCATCATCGTCGTCGTCGTCGTCATCATTATCATTCAAAATACGACAACTGGGTATCTATAATTTTATACTAAGCCACGGGATTACCGTACGCCTATTCTTGAAAATTTGTTTACAATGATTCAGCTGACTCCCTTGTTCCGATAACATTGCTGACCCGCCAAACAGTCTTTGTACGTGACTTCCCAAATCCACTTGTTCGGTCACTTTTCGCTTCGGACGTTCACTCGCGAGTTCTCTTAAACTGCGCGGACTGTCTTGCAGTCTATTTTAAGAAAGTTAAGGCCGTAATTAAACATAAACTTTATCTTTTGCAGCATAGTTAAAATCATGAACTGTTGCAGCAAACGTAAAGGTGGAAAGTCGATGGGTGCAGGTTTGGAAGAAGGTAAGTTACAATAGAATTTCGTAAGCCTGCTTTTCTTAATGACGCAAGTACATTGGCACAAACATATTAAGCGTAAGGATGCGAGAAGACGGGCTCCATGAAAACAAAGCATTAGCACTGATCTATAAAACAAGTTCCTTTTCCCCGAAGCTTATTTTCATCAGTTATACATGTTGATGAAAGCACCGTCAAATTGCGATTTTCAAAGCGATTTGAAACAAATTTTATTGTTACGTTTCGCCAATAGTCCATTTTACAGTTACATGCTCAGTGACCTGGCCTATGAATAGAAATGAGGCTGGCGGTGAACTTGTTTTAATACAGACCTCACTGCTTTTCTCATGTAAATCATGTTATTCTCAAGCTAATTAGTCCACATTTGCATGAGAAAGAAAGAGAGGTTTGTATCAAAACAAGGTCACCTACAACCTCGCTTCCACTCAGAGGCCTCCAGCCTCCAACCTCCACCTCCAACCTCGCTTCCACTCAGAGGCCAGGTCACTGAACACACAACTGTAAAATGGGCTATTGCAAGGTTTATATATTTTGTCACCGTGGTAGTGTCACTTACTTTAGTTCTTGTATTGGATACTCACAACTGGTTCCGTTCAACTCGACTATTATTTGCACGATGTTGGTTATTCAGTTGTATCTTCAACACAAGTTGGTTTTCATTTCCTTGTTAATGTGTTTCATTTCCTACGTTTATTTCTTTGTTCGTGGTAATGAAAGCGAATGCGAGGGACAAGAAAGTAGAACTACTTTTTTGGAGTCAGCTAACCCAAACGCAGGTCAGTGTTGCTTTCGTTAGAATCAGTAATTATGTACTCGATCCTGTGCCAGAACTCTCTCTTACCCAGCAATGCACAGGGCCTGAATGCTGGCAGGAAAAGAAAGAGTCCTGTGCAACTTGCAGGCGCATGCTCGGAACGAGCAAATCAAATTAAACGAGACACCAGGCTTCTGTTTGAACTGTGGAATGCAAACATCGAGGTAAGAGGGCGGGGTAAGAGAGAGTTCTGGAACGGGAATAGCAGCTATGTTAATGTTGAACACTGATTATACTGAACCCTATTTCCCTACCCAAGTGAAATTAACAATTAGATTATGAGCTCTAGATATCTATTGCGTGATAACCGATGAAGGTGCAGCCCGAATCAACTGTTACGCATAGGAATCGAGAGCGAATAATCTAATTGTTTAAGTTTAAATCTACTAGCCGTTCAAAACTAAATAAGTAAATTTATCTACATTCTCCCTGCAGACACTTTGAAAACGCGAAGAAGCGAACGCCATTTTGTTGACAACTGCTACTCACTATTTACTTAACAATTAGATTATGAGCTCGAGATTTCTTTCGCGTAATAGTTCACGTTACCGCATGATCAATCGTTCAAAGGCCCTTTTCTTTGATTTTGTCAGCCTTTAAGGTGTTGAGTGGACTCAAAGGTCCATGTTATTTAAATCAGTAAAAAAAACAAACAAACAAACAAAAAACAAAGTCCCATTTAGTAAAAACAGGTACAATGACTGCGATTATGGCTTCTGATAGAAAATGCTGGGTACTCTTCGTGAAGCCGTTATGACACAGGGAGTCACTGGTTTCTTAGCCCGTGGAAAAAATACAAAGACCAACAACAACAACAACAACAACAACATCTTCAAAACAGTAGTGCAAAGTTGAGTTTCACGGAAGGGGACGGTACATTCGACTAGCTGGGTCCTTTTGTTTTTTGCCACTAAATGAATACTTTTATTTGTTAAACAATTATTTCTTCTTCTTCTTCTTCTTCTTCTTCTTCTTCTTCTTCTTCTTCTTCCTTATAAGGCCTTCAGTATACAGACTACGCCCGCGCAAAGTTAGCAGGCCATGAAATCTTTGGTACCTGGAACGGTACGTGTCGAGAATATGAGTACATTAACATCCGAGGCATTGAATGCTATAACTGCACTGCCTTGACTAAAAATAAGAATGCTTGGTTCATCAAAAGTTACAGAAGTAAAGTGCCATTTGGATGTGACTTCGATGGACGTCCTGGTGGAGTTGTAAACGAGAACAACTTCGGACGGTATCGGGAAGAAAAAACCAATCCCAAGCATCGCTGCAGCTCGTCGTCGGCCTCCACAACTCAATACTGGTTTGGAACCATGTTTAACTTCTAAATGTTCAAGTCTTAATTCTTGACCGCAGGTAAAAGACGCACATTGTCAAAGAAAATGGACGTCTGTATCATTAGGATCAGATTCGTCGTCATATTCATAGCTAGCCATAGCCAGTGTCATTTTCAATGTCATTTCCACAGTGATAGTCATACTCATAATCCTAATCCTAACCAGGTACTGGTTTTCGATTGGATCGCAGGCTTAAACCAGGTTAACGGGCACCTAGACCAAAACGAAGTTTAATTTTTCGCGGGCTATCTGCGGCTCACACTCGATGGCTAAAAGCCGATCAAATGCATATGCCTCTGAAATCTGACAGAAAGTTGTCAAAAATCTGTCAAGAAAAACTAAAAAACCAGCTCGCTTCACGCTTTATTTGAAAACCCCTGGGACATTCCATTAGAAAAAGGCGGAGAAGGGGGGGGGGGTAAAAATGCCCCTCCCCCGAACAAAAAACAATTCCTGCAAGCGGTGGTACAAATATTCATTCAGAGGGGGAAAAAGCCTGCAAACAAGTGGGCTTAAAAAAAATTCAAGCACAAAATGTTTTAACCCCCTCCCCTTTTCCGGTTTTTTCTAATGATCCGTCCCTTCGTCCAAGGACTGTAAACAACGAAGTTTTGCCTTGTAATTTGAGTAATTCGCGAGATTTTTTGTTTGAACTGATAAGAATGATCGTATTGATGTTTAAAAAACAGCGAAGTGTTTTGGTTGGCTTTGATAATTTTATCGTGGACGGTTCTGTGAGGGATAAGCCATGTGTGGTTTCGCAAGCGCTGTCTTCGTTATACGTTTAACTGGATGATGTGGAGAATCGTTATTTGAAGAAGCTTCCTCGGTGGACATGGGAGGGAGCAGTCCGCGTCCTTTGTTTGTGTTTCATAAAGGGGTTCTACCACTGGATAAAACATTTTAATGTTTTCTAATTGTGATTTTTATTTTGGTTTGTTTTGTTTTTCCATTTTCATTTACTAAATGAACTTTCTTTTCCAAGAACATCAGGTTTTTCGATCAGTGACTGTAAACATTACGAAACCCAGCTGTATACATAGAAAATATTGTTTGTTCATTCCAAATTTGTCCATTCCAAATTTGGGAGTGGAACCATCAATATTAACTGGTTGTCACTTTAGTTTCACCTTTGTTACAGAAACCTCAAATCTCAAAGCTCACAAAACACATACCGAATACCCATACGCCAACGATATGTGCAGGAGAGACGGCAACCAAGTCATGTACTTGATCCAGGCATAAAGAATATCAAGAATTAGAGTCCACATGTCTTTTGGGAGAAGTTGAGGTACAAATAGTACTTGCTACTAAGAAACTTTCTCAAGTGGTATTATATCGCCATAGTCTTGGGTCAGATTCTCTTTGAAGCCCCATGAGATTTGGATTTTATGTTTTTAATGGCAGGGGCTTCCTCGTTGGTGACATATTGCTCTTGCCGCTCAACCTTTGTATCTTTGAGGCCTGTAGTGTGTATTTTTCTTTCTTTAATAAATGTCTTTTTTTTTTTAATACATAAGTTTACCTGCTCCAACAGTAGTATTAAAAAAGACAAAGTCAAGTATAGATGTTCTTTGGGAGATCTGGGTGTTGAGGTGTTGTATGCAGGACACATGCACTGAAGATAACTCCACACAGACATGCTGGAGTTGATACCATGTCCATTGGCCATACTTATGCATTTAGCTGTGACAACATCACTGACATAAAAGAATTAGGCACTCTATATAGGAGCAACTTGAAGGATAAAAAAAAGAAAGAAATTGATGGGTATTTAAAGGGAATTTACTCTTAAAAGGTTTAAGGATGACAGCTGTGCTATACTACAACTAAAAACACCATCAGTGATAACAATTTTAAAGTTTTAACTGGAATTTCCTCAAATATGCGAGTTATTTTTGTTTCAAGACTGAATGAACGAATAAGACTTTATTTAAATTAGACTCAAAAGACGTGACGGTGTACCCCAAATCCGAAACATAACATCCCGTTGTGTGTTATTGTGAACTCTTGCTGAATCAATGTTTATCTGTGACTACTTTAACAAGCCAAATGTTTTCTCTGTTGCCATTATGCATTACATAACACCTCCCACAATACCTCTGATTACTTCGAGTTTCTGAAAATGATTTTCACATTTTATAGTGTTCTCGCTTACAGGGAAACCGTCTATTCCATCTTGACGCTTGGTCAAATTGCAACAACGTGTTCCTCGCCGGAGAGTTTAAAGAAGTGTAAACAAACGACTTCCATCGCTATTATATTCAAAACTATTGCACTTAGCTGCTGCATACACCTTTCCACGGCTTCAGTGTCTCCTTGTGTAACATTTTCCCCTTTTCTTCTGGTTCATTTTCAGGGCAAAAAACCTTTTTTTTCACTTGTCCATTGCGCGAGTAACATTCGGGTTTTGGTCGTCCGGAAGTTGAATTCACTCGTCCAAAACAAAAATCAGGATTAAAGTGAAGTAACAAATTATCATTAAAAAACGTAGAAATCGTATAATTTTGTTCCTGGCTGAGCCACATTTTCACTTAATTACTTAGTTGTGTTGATTTCTGTTCCCAAATTAACCTTGTCTGTTTGTATTTCTCAAAAATCCCTAATGAATCGCCATCCAAATATATATATATATATATATATATATATATATATATATATTATACGGGGGACGTGGGTTCAAATCCCGCTCAGGGCAAATTTTCTTTCAAACATTTATTCAATGAAAATATGATTATTTGGGGTGTGCAGGGTTAGGGTTTCCCTCATATACAGAATTTAATTAATTGAAATAAGCCTGTATCCGTAATTGGATCCTCCTTTGTCATCCCCTAAGTTGACTTCGGTCGTGTATCAGTAATTGATCCTTAGTTGGGTTTCAAATGGAGTTATTGGCTTCCCCTGCCTTGTCACCTAAGAAAGCAAAATTTCCCGGGATGCCACGTCTTCGATCACGTAAATCACATCTTCGATTGCCGTGTTGCCAGCATGGTTGTCCTGATAGTGTAGTGGTCATCACACCCGACTAGTATACGGGGGGACGTGGGTTCAAATCCCGCACAGGGCAAATTTTCTTTCAAACATTTATTCAATGAAAATATGATTATTTGGGGTGTGCAGGGTTAGGGTTTCCCTCATATACAGAATATATATATATATATATATATATATATATATATATATATACAATGAACAACGAAAGTCTTCTGTTACTTTGCTTTTGCGCTGCGCGTTTCACCGCTGTTGCGGCTCTTCAGGCATAGCAAAGTGTGTTTATTGACTTATTGCGTCACAGATGTAATTGTTATTACAATTATAATGGCCGATTGTAATTCGAAGCGCGCGCGAGCAATTAGCGTAAAGGCCCGGCCAAACGGATCCAACATGTTGATGCAACATCGTCCAACATTGTTGAATCCAACATGTTGCACTCGTTTGGCCACCATGTTGCATGATGCTGGATGATGTTGGACGAAGTTTGATATTCATCAAACATCGTCTTCAACATCATCCAACATTTCTTTTGTTCTCAGGTGTGAAAAACAATGTTGCATTCGTTTGGCCACTGTTTTCAACAATGTTGAATTCGCGCATGCCCACTAAGCTGACTTTGCGGTATCTGTATTCATTGTTTATACTTGCTTCGCGCGTTGCCGCGTGAGTGTTCAAGATACAGTATCACGAACGAGCAAAGTTTTCGATCTCTCGACGAAGAGAGCTCTAACACAAGAGATCTCTCTTCAAAAAGAGTAGCTGAAACTGTAGACCAGCGAAAGCGAGATGACTGTTTTACGCGGAGGTCGAAAGACTTAAGCCTGGTTTTCACTAGCGACGCAAGCACAAGCGCAAGCATAAGCGCAAGCATAAGTAGCTTATGCTAAGTGAAAACGAACACACAAGCAAGCACAAGAAAAAGGAAAAATTTTGATCCTTGCGCTTGTGCTTGCGCTTATGTTTATGCTTGCGTTAATAAGCGCTCTTGTGCTTGATTCGCTAGTGAAAACCAGGCTTTATGTACAGTTATCGGCCTCGCAGCATTATCTGGGATAAAAAAAAGACAATATGGCAGGGGTTTGTTTTCTAAGGAGTCTTGGTAAATTTTGGTCCCAAACCCTTGAGACGAAGTGTTGAATCCAACATGTTGCATTCGTTTGGCCACCTCGTTCAACACTGTGCAACATCGTCCAACAATGTTGGATTCAACAATAGTGGACGATGTTGCATTCGTTTGGCCGGGCCTTAATTTCAAATCATTAAGAACGGGTTTATACTTCTAAATAAAAAACCTCTCTTTGTTCTTTCTCATACCCTATGAGGGGCTGAGAATCTTATAAAACGGAAAGATAGTGAACTGAGGAGTCAATCCCGCAGCACATTCATCAATATGCTTGCTGACTGCTAGTATACGTGTGTGCGGGTCTCTAATTTGCTGTCTATGAACTGTCACTCTATTTCTCAGGACATCACCCGTTTCTCCTATATAATTATGTCCACATCCTGCACATGTTATTACGTAAATCAAGTTCGTTGAGGTGCAGTTCCTAAAAATATTATGCTTTAACGTAATATACTTCGTTGTGATTTCACCCTCACTCGGATGCTATAATAATGTAACGATTTTATAAAGCCATGTCTGAAAACGGGTGTATATTTTCAAGTTCAGGTCTGAAAACGGGTATGAATTTTAGAGGTCAGGTCTGAAAACGGGTGTGGAAAATGGCATGTTTAGGTCTGAAATAGGGTCGGGATTTGAAGACCCGGGCGGCACACCCCCACCAAGAATTCCGAGGAGTACCCCCCCCCCCCCGGGTTGTCGCTGACTGTGAATTACTTTCGTCTTGCTCATAATGGATATTAATGAGGAGTTTTGGTTCAACATGGGAAGCGTTTTCCTGATCAGCTGAAATACTTGCGGATTGTTGGGATTGTAAGTTGTTACCAGACAGAGGAGGTTATTTTCGCTAGCTTGTTCTCTCACCCTTCTTAACTCTTCCGTTGTTTTGGTGAGGGCCTTGTTTATACCGTAATTAATGATCTCAGCTGGGTATTGTTTCTTCAGAAGGATTTGTTTGAGTTCGTGAAGGCGCCGTTTCCTTATGTCCTGGTTCTCAACAATCATACATATCCTCCGAGCCAGGTTGTATGGTATGTTATTTTTAGTGTGTCTTGGATGGCTGGATGTATATGGGAGGTATTGGAATGAATCCGTCGGTTTATAATAAATATCGGTTGTTAGGTGAGTATTGTCTTTTCTTATCATCACATCAAGGAACGGAAGTTCTTTGTAGCTAGTTTCAGTAGTAAGTTGAATGCTGCCATCTAGGCTGTTTAGAATATCGTGAAGCTCCTTCAATTTATCCTCACCATAAGGCCGGTTTATGTAGCAGTCATCCAAGAACCTTCTCCAGTTTGTGTAAACATAATGGCTCATTTCTTCTCCCATTTTATTAGAGACCTGGCTGTATAATTCGTTCTCCAAATATCCGAGAACATTTTTGTTCCCATTGCAGTACCTTTCTTTTGAAGGAATATTCTACCATCAAAGGTAAAAGTATTGTTCGTCAATATTAAAAGAATTGAATCGATGATAAATTCCTTGCTGAAACGTGAGTTAAGGCTCCCTGGGTGTTTATTGATCCATGATTGATAGACAGCAAATTAGAGACCCGCACACACGTATGCTAGGAGTCAGCAAGCATATTGATGAATGTGCTGCGGGATTGACACCTCAGTTCACTATCTTTCCGTTTTATAAGATTCTCAGCCCCTCAGACGGCATGAGAAAGAACAAAGAGAGGGTTTTTTTATTTTGAAGTATAAACCCGTTCTTAATGATTTGGAATTACGTTAATTGCTCGCGTGCGCTTAGAATTACAATAGCCATTATAATTGTAATTACAATTACATCTGTGACGCAATAAGTCAATAAACACACTTTGCTATGCCTGAAGAGCCGCAACAGCGGTGAAACACGTAGCGCAAAAGCAAAGTAACAGAAGACTTTCGTTTTTCATTGTTTTTAGTATATATATATATATATATATATATATATATATATATATATATAACACAAATGAAGAGCGAAAACAATGTATTCTATCCTTATATATATATATATATAAATGTGGAGGTAGAGTCTACCTTGGCATAAAGTGCTCAATGCTGTGGTAGCAGAGCTAAGTATACATAAGTTGAAGGATTAAAGAGGACGCATCGATTCTCTGTTATTCTGAGTTTCACACCTAAGCGCTCGTCAGACAGAACTTTATTCAACTAAGAACATACCTTCTTATATACAAATGTGGTGAGTGGCTAATTATTTCGCTAGTGTGATGATCTGCTCTACGTGTGAAATAATCTACGTGTGAAATAAATATTCTATTGTTGGCGGCTTGTGAAATTTGCTAAGTAACACTTGTTCTCGTGGCGGCATTTGGAAATGAGTTCTGTTCTTTTGTTTAATAAAGACGGCTTCTTGGCTCTAATTAAGTAAAGTTTTTCTGTGAGGCACAAGTGGCACCGCTTGCTTTTGTTGCTGTAGGCCGGGGCGGTCACTAAAATACTCCAGTTAATTGTAAAATTGGTATTGTTGTCTTTGAGTGACCAGATATGTTTTGATAGTTCCGTGCTGTTTGAAAATCTTGTTGTACCGGTTCAGAAATTCTCTGCCGATGTTTGTTTGCACGTTCAAGCAAAGAACTCTTCAACAAAGCCAAACCACACTCAAACAAAGTGGACACGACGAAAAATTAAAGTTCACTGAACGCAAGAAAACTGCAACTGACACCGCACAGAGCAGCCGCAAGAACAGACAAAGAAACATAATTTGGTTTAATCCGCCCTACAGCATGAACGTAGTGTAAATGTAAATGTAAGTGTCAGAATGCAAGTAGTGTGGGTGGATCTAGTCAAAGCTTCCCCCAAAGCCTTTAACCCCTCCTCATGGGGAATGTGAGGATATAGGCCGACTACATCGGCTGTAACCAATATAGCCCCCTCCGGCAACCTCCCCAAGTCATTAAGCACCTGTAAAAAATGTTTAGTGTCCCTAATGTAGGATGGTATTTCAGGAACCAAATGTTTAATATGAAAATCCACAAATTCCTAGACCCTCTCCGTGCACGTCCCACACCCCGAGATAACCGGCCTCCCCGGGCAACCCTTCTTATGTATTTTAGGTAATAAATAAAACCGACCCGCCCTAGGCTTGCTGTTTATCAAAAGATACCGTAATCAAGCGTCTTGTCATCAATGTAACCATCATTAAAAACCTTCTGAATTCTATCATTAACCAGTTCAGAAATCCGTTGAGTAAGATCAACAGGAGTCTCCCTGTAAACATTACGGTCCCTTAGTTGTCTAAAAGCCTCAGTAATATATTTATCTTTATCCATTACTATAACCCCAGACCCTTTATCTGCCTCTTTGATAATAATGTCATCATACGATTTAAGATTTCTTAGCGCATCACGCTCAGCCTCTGACAAATTGCTGTAAATACCTCTCTCATTAATAATGAATGATAATATCTCTTGCTCTACCGCCTGAGCATATGCTTCAATGGCCAACTCCCTTCCCCGTTCTGGGCACCACACAGATTTATTCCTAGCGGCGGGAAAATTCGAAAAATCCCCCCCCCCGACATTAACTCGTATACGTCTAATAATAAACGTATAAACGTATTCCTTTTGTGGTCACAAATTATCCGGCACTCCCTTGTATTTCTAAAATATTACACAGGCTTCATCCTGTTTTGCAATCTTCTAGGCGTTGCCAGCTGGCCTTAGAACAGGTACCCATGGTGGCTTTCCGGCGGCCTAAATGCCTTAAGGACATTCTGGTACATTCCGAACTTAAGACACCAGTCACTGTTAAGGGTTGTGGTAGATGTGGGGATAGACGATGCAGGGTTTGTGATTTCTTGGATGAGGGCATTTGTTTCTAAAGTAGAGTTACTGGGAGAGATTTTGTGATTAATTTTAAGTTGGATTGTAATTCAGACCACGTAGTCTACCTATTGTCTTGTGCTATGTGTCAAATGCAATATGTGGGATCTACTATTAACAAATTTAGGACTAGATTTAATAACCACAAGTCTAGGGTTAATGCGCACAGAGGACTATCCTCTGAGAATAAACTTAAAGACGATGTTATATAGAAGCATTTCAATCAGGCAGACTATCATGGTTTGAGTGATGTTAGAATACAGTTAATAGACAAGTGTTCAAGTGAGGAATATCTTAGGGATAGGGAGGCCCAGTGGGCATACCGTCTTCGATGTATTTATCCACTGACTCTTAATAGTGATGATTTTTTCTTTAGTAGGAATCCTCGAAGGGATTTATTTTAATATCACTCTTATTGCCTCACTTATAGGTAACGCGCGCGCTTACAGAGCGCGAGCAGCTTTAAATCTCGTATTAGCGTCTCACATCAGCTAGCGTATATCTTATAACGGTTTTAACCGCTTTCACATCAGTTGCCCTGATGAAGTCTTTTGATAAAGACGAAATATTGGCAAAGTCGTATTTTCCAGTTCTTGGCTATTATTTTAATTCGTCTGGAAACACAACCACGACAGTGGATGTCATCGCGCAGAATGCCTATTGTTTTGGGGACATTTACTTACTGTACGGCAAAAATTATAGATCTGTAATATTAGCGGTGAAGCGTAAACTGAGTGACTCTCATTGGTTCAAATCTACGCGCGCTGTGCTCCGTTGGGAGTACCGCTTAGCTCATCAACTGGTCAGGGTGGAGCTTAAAGACAAAGGCCACATGAGCTTTTCTTCATTCTATTGTTTCCTAATGTCGCACATTTACAGTATGGCTGAATAAGTGCGCACCGGCAGCAAGTGTATTAACGTTCAATATTATAACAGGATCGAAATTAATTTTTAAAAGCCGTTTGGCCTGCTTCATACTATTTGTGAATAGGGCCAGTCTTATCCACCGCAGGCATTCGAACCTACGAAAACTTAAATGTCGATTTTTAAATAAAGTGAATAGACTTGTTTCGCCTGAATCTTGAGTAGCTTATGATCGAAACAGCTAGCGCGCGCTTGCCTTTTCTTTGTTGCGAAAGAAAGAGAAGCTTTAACTAGAACATTTCGCTAAGAAACGTGAAAAAGCTGCAAGCTATGACACCGAGTTTAAGAACAACAAGATGACTTTTGTTCGGGTATGCTAATTTGGGTAGTCTGGTCTACATTGAACGCCATTGGCGCAGGAAGCTAGTGCGAAAACTTCATAAAACTTCACAATTTTTGGCTACAATTGTAGATATAGCTTTCCTCTTGAAAAGCCCGTTGTTTAAAACATTATATACGACTTGGGAAAGTCAAAAGAGCGAGTATTATTAATGCCCTGCAGGCAAATTAGGGCCGTTTCTCTCTTATTCTCGGCTATTCAAAGTGCATTCGCATTCAAATTTTGCCGCTTCAGTGCTCATGAATAAATAATGATGTCCGGCCATTCTACCCGATGTTTTTGACAAAACAAAAACATGTGGGTTATCTTCATTTGTGATAGTGTATGTTTCTTCATGAAGATTAATTGTTTGTGACTGATGCTTGACTGATCTTTGTCTCATATAGACCTTTCCACGTTAATATATATATATATATATATATATACACTATCACAAATGAAGATATCTTCATTTGTGATAGTGAAGATATCTTCATTTTTTTTTATCTTATCTTCATTTGTGATAGTGTATGTTTCTTCATGAAGATTAACTGTTTGTGACTGATGCTTGTGAAGAGTTATATATATATATATATATATATATATATATATATATATATATATATATATATATATATACACACTATCACAAATGAAGATAACCCACATGTTATGTTCCACACCTATATTTCGACCACATAAAGTGGTCTTCATCAGGGTAAAATTACAGTTACAACCGCACGCGTCATACTACTTTTAAAAGTGTAAACTTAAACAGCCTCGTGCGCGCGCATCAACAAACGATCTCCTCCCCGCGCGCATAATGCCATTATAAACCATCAACAAATTACGTGCGTCTGGAACGCCTGTTCTGACCGAAGAAAAAGTCATTGTCATTAAGACCATAAGGACTCAAAGTATTAAGCTTATATGCCCATTGGCCCTCCTTATCCCTCAGCTCCTCTTCCCCATTGACCCTGTCTATCAACTGAATGTTCATATCATCCAAACCGCTATGTCCATCACTCCAAAAGTGTTTATACAGTAGGTCGTCATTCTCCCGCTGTGCCTCATTCAATCTTGCATGGCGTCTTATTCTGGATTTATGGTTGTTAAACCTTATTCTAAACTTTGTAACAGTGGACCCCACATACTGTACTGAACACCTCTTACATGTGATCAAGTAAACCACATTACTTGAGTTACAATCAAGACTATAGTTAATAGAGTACTTCCTGTCATTATGAGTACACACAAAACAGTCCTTTTCCTCTAAATACCTACAGACTTCACATCGACTTGATTTACATTTACACGTTCCTCGCTCATTTTCTGCAGAACCACGGCTATTTATCTTCGCACGCACCAGGTA
The DNA here is from genome assembly GCA_016490735.1 of Pachyseris speciosa. Lineage (NCBI taxonomy): Eukaryota > Metazoa > Cnidaria > Anthozoa > Scleractinia > Pachyseridae > Pachyseris > Pachyseris speciosa. The sequence goes on from JAEMWC010000318.1 coordinate 115,407, forward strand.
GTCCCCCAAACTTTTAGGTTTTCTGAATGCCACCAAAGGGATATCCGTGATGGCTTTTTTACCGAACATAAGTAAAATACTCAGAGAAAACGAAGTCAACGCTTATTTTTCTTCTACAGCCGTACAAGTAAAAGAATCAAACACCTTTTTATAAGTTAAAGGAAACACTGTCTTGCAGATACGTTTTTAATTAGTTCGGGAACCAAACTAAGCTAGGATATCAAGGTCTTTTTAAGTTCATTTCTTTTCTTTCGTTTGCGACCTACGCCAGACTATTCACTCAAGATGAAGGAAAGTATTTTATAGAAGAATCACTCCTATAAAACAAAAAAGTATCGGAAAATAATTCTTAAAAAGAATAAAAGAAACGCAAACCAACCTCTTCCTCTTTAACCACACCTAACCCAGGCTCGATTTAAGGGCATATAACCATCACGAAATGAAAAAGATTACAACAACAGTGTGTAGAACCAGAGCAAAAAGTTGTCGTTCTTGAAGTTGTAATTACGAACGTTGCAGCAAGAAAAATTGCCCCGCCTGCACTCCTTTGCTGATCGTTTTGTGACGCTTTTAGGTGGGTTGGAGCGATTTCTTTTTGAAAAGCGCGTCGCTTAGTATACACATATAGAAAGGTTTCTCGGGTGTCTTTCGGGAAAGTTGCATACGCGCGCTACTTTACCATGGAAAACTATGTATAACTGTTGTGTTAAGTTGAGTAACGGAAGATTACGCCTGAAAATACCGGCGTTTTTATATATTATTGAATAGATTAGCGCTCAGTCGTCTTCAAACCCCAAACTAGCAACATTTACTCAACTGAATTACTCGCTCTTATGTTAACGCGTACAACCAACCAAACTGCACCATATCAAGCAAAATATGATAAGCTAATAAAGTGTGTCGGGCTTTTTAAAGTTGGACAACACAAAATTATTGTAGTCGCTTCGGGGATTAACACGTCACGGAAAATTATTTGGAATTTCGTAAAAGCCCGATATCTTTTGATGCACTAATATCTGAGAAACATTCTGGCCAAATTTCGTTGAAATCTGACAAATCTACATACCCTATTAATTCATTTGAACAGGAAGAATTTGCGCAAAAAAAGAGCCGTGTTTTCGGCCTGGAAACATTTTCAGAGTTTTCACACATCATGTAAGAGCTTGTCAACACGCTTATGCCGCCGACCAATCAAACAAAGCGAAGCATGTCCTGTAGCGTTCGACAGAAAAACATAGTAATTAAATTCGCATGAAAGGATTTAGCTTTTATTGTAGAGCGATACGTTCGCGTTGGGGAAAGTTAAGTCTCGTGCTGAAAAGCCTTTTGCTAAACTAAAACGAGGAAAAACCCGTGCGAAAAAGGCAGATCAGGATAGCAGTAACTGTAGCAAAGCTGATCCTCATTTTGCCGCGCAAAACGTCAAACACTGTTTCTACATAAATTATGAGACCTTCACTCACTTACCTATTTTCACGCAGAAAACTTTTTTCTAAAGATAGGTCGCGTTCTTTTTAACATTTTGAACTGCTGTTTTCACAAAACTCTGCATGATGTTTTTTTTTTTCAACAATCAGCTAAAAAAATTGTTTTTCAAAAATTTGCCCATTTTTCCCTTTCTGTAACCTTAAAGCAACTCAGCGCGTCTTTGTACTTGCGTCTCCATGGTAACGAATTTTGTACAAATGGCATATCTTATTTTGTAGGTGCTTATGATAGCTCTACTATGGATCCTGTGTCTTTCTCACAAGTGTTGTTTCTGGTGTCCCTCCTAAGTCTCGACAGTTCAGTCTACGGCAAAGATAAAGTTAATTGCCAACAGTTCAAGTTTCACATCGATGAAGATGTCATCCTTGACCACATCCTTGAAGGTCACGTGTTCAAGCGCTTGACCGTCGCTAGCGCCACCAAATGTCACGTGATGTGTAAAGATGACTGTCTTTGCTTATCCATGAACTATTTCTCGTCTGCTGAGGAGAATAACTGCGAGCTCAACAGCGCTAACAAACAAATGGAGCCAGCTGCAATGCAGTGCAGGCCAGGGGGTAATTATTATGATCTAGTGAGGAGCTACACAGTACAGGTACGTCGTGTAATATTGAGTATTGTGTAACCGTGTGTTTGTGAACTGCCAATTAGACATGTCTAAAAGAGCCTTTTTGGTCTTACATTGTAAATGCTTTCTAACTTTGATTTCTATAAAATATTAAAGAGGAGATTTTTTCAGTTTTAATTAAAATGCACATAGTATGGATTAATCACGATCCTTCACAATTGAAGAGTAACAGAAACAAACATGTTTGATTGCTAATTTTCGGCGTTTTTCATTAAAGTGTGATGCTAATCAGTAACTGGTGCGGATTTGAAAATTTACTTGGAAAACACATCAAATTAAACTTATTTCCAGCTTCTGCTTACAAGTGAAAATCACTGTCAACTAGAAATTTTAATGACCAATAGCAAAGTTTGGAAATCATAGCCTATAGTTTGCAGATGTTTTATTTTTCTTGAGATCCTACGAAAGCGAGAGGGGGCGCGTAGAGTCCCGCTTTAGCACTTTAGGGCAGAAAAAACTCGTGTGAATGGACAAAAATTAAACGATGTTTCAATATCATTGACTATGTTAGAGACAGAAGGAAGGTAGATAAAAAAAAATTGCAAATATAATAAGAAGATAAGATAGTGCTGTAAATAACGAAGGTCTAATAACCTATAATGCTTCACGTATTAGGGTGGAAAGAAATACATACCAGGCAAGCATGAATGTGTGAACCGATGTTGTCGCCCCAATCCCTGTGTGAACTAAGGGGTTTGCAAGGAGATGTGTGAACCCGAAAAGCCAAGGTTCAACTGTTCATGTCCCGCCACTCACAGGGGACAAAGATGTGAGATAAACCCGAGGAGCTGTAAAGATGTCGCTGCAAACACTGGCAACTTAACCTCTGGAAACAATATCATCTACAACCCAGCAATGGCGGCATTTCCTGTTTATTGCGATATGGACAGTGAACCTGGATATGTGTGGACTCTGATTCAATCGTTTTCATTCGGTAACAAAGAGACCTTCCAGCACAAAGGATTTGACAAGAATTTCCCAATGAATGATGAAAACGTTAACGGAGCGGTGAATTGGTCCAAGTACCGCTTGTCCCTGCCACACATGCAGTCCCTTGCTAATCACTCGACACACTTTCGAGTCACCTGCAACTATCCAAAAGAAGGTAAAATAAAGGCTTGTTTAATTTATGTCAGTAACTATGACACAGTTCATCCATATTAGTAAAAAAGGAAAATAAACCAAGCAAAGCCACATTTAGTCGAGGCAGGTTCTATGACTGTGATTGTGGGTGCATCTTAGGAAGCAGGTATGATACAAGGTCTCGCCCTAATTGTGACCTATAATAGTGAAGTCTGGCCATGGGTGTCTATACTAAATCCTAAGTCATGGGAAAATTCACCAATTGAAAAAACACATCTACAGTTTTGCAAGCGTTACTTAGAAGCAAGCAATTTAGCATCCAACATTGCGTGCAGGGCTGAACTTTGCCGATTCCCCATGATTATTGATATAAATAAAAGAATACTTTATTGCGCAATGTATCTTCAAAATAAGGCACAAGACTCTATTTTTAAACAGTCACTTTTAACGTCAATTGATCTTCATTCTCATGGCAAAAGTAGCTTTTATTCCAATCTCAAAAAACATTTATCATGATCTTTCTGACTTCGGTCATAGCGCATTAGATAACACTATGATTAAGCGGCATTTGGACGTCATGAAAAAGAACTATATCGAGCACTGGAAATCAGAATTAAAAAAAAAAAGTAGAATTTTACAGCACATTCAAAAGCAACTATACACCCATAATTTATTTAGATATAACCAGAAAAAAAAAAAGCTGTAATAGAAAAAACTTTAGTGAAACTGAGAATTGTAATCATAAACTTAAAATTGAAACCCGCCGGTAGATATAATAATATCCCAAGATGTGAAAGACTTTGCAGCCTTGTGATATGTTGTTGTTGTCCCAAGTATTCGTCAACTAGAAATGCTTTTTATGATAAAATAGTTAATACTATCCCGAATATTAAGCAGTTAGTATTCGTGGATTAATAAACTGCAATGACAATACTATTAATATGCAATTCCTTAAGTTTATTTCCACGTGGCCGCGTGTTTTGATTTAAGAAACAAACTATTATTAAACTATGGATAAATCACAAATTAATTTGATCAAGTAAGCTGAAGCCACTCAAAAGGCACTAAGGCCATAAGGTAGCGGGCATTACCCCTTAAATCTACCAAAGCAAAGATTGGGCCCAAGCATTAGCAGCCATGGACAGCTGTTTCGGCCTTATTAGGCCTCATCAGCATGGCATAGCTAATGCTCAGCCTCAAGTACCCACATATCAATAAAACAAGCGATGAAAACGTAAAGCTTATTATCAAACTAGTTTGATTCTTATCACTTGTTTTCGCAATACAGCAATATTTTACGGTCCTGCAAATAAAGCTTGTTGCTGTTGTTGTTGTCGCTTCGCACTGGCAATTTTAGCCCTTAGGAAAACAGGAGATTAAAGGGGACGGTACATTCAGTGGTCAGAGTCCTTTGCTGTTATTGTTTATTAAGTTCACCCTTCTTGCATTTCCTTTTTATTTTACTTTTCTTTTATTTTATTTTACCTTCCACTTAGAACCTAAATTGTTCAGGGAGCTAACAAGAAAACCTACTGGTTTGTTTAGCTTCCTAGTTTGTCCATTGTTTTTATTTACTTTAGATTAACATATTTTGTAAATTTTCTAGACTGTATTAAAAAAAATGTAAACATTGACAAAAGCAAATAAAGATTATTATTATTATTGTTGTTGTTATTGTTGTTGTTGTTTTTCTTCTTCTTTTTCTTCTTCTTCCTCTTTTAAGGTCTTCAGTATACAGACTACGCACGCGCCAAGTTGGAAGGTCATGATATCTTTGGTACTTGGAAGGAAGAGTGTCAAGAATATGAGTACGTTAACATCAGAGGCTTGGAATGCTCTAACTGCACTGCTTTGACTAAAAATGCCAATGCTTGGCTCATCAGAAGCTACAGAAGTAAAGTGCCATTTGGATGCGACTTTGATGGACGTCCTGGTGGAAATGGAAAAGAGGATAACTTTGGGCGGTATAGGGACGGAAATACCAATCCCGTGCATCGGTGCAGCTCGTCGTCTGCCTCTACAACTCAACACTGGTTTGGAACTGAGATCATCCTCTAAATGTTGAAGTCAAACTTTTTGGATAAAAGAGGTCAAACGCTTGACCGCGGTGAAAAGAATGGAAACGAAAATTAAAGATATACAGGGTTCGTACACTTTTGAGCTGTGACATTTCCATGACATTTTCATGACTTTTTGAAAAATTCCATGACCTAAGTTAACCAACTGTTCTGAGACAGTTATGTCAAAACAATGACAAAAATTACAAAAATGTTTGCAAGCGTAATTTTACAATGCGCGCTATGTTTGTTTCTACTGAAGTAAATCATATCTTTGGACTTGTCGATTATTTTTTGTAACTTTGGATCTACATTGCTTTCCACTCACAGAGAGCCTGCTGATTTTCCATGAATTTCCATGAATTTCCCCGGACCCAAACCTAAATTTCAGGACTTTCTAGGCCTGAAAAATAAAATTATAAAATTCTATAACTTTCCAGGTTTTCCAGGACGCGTACGAACCCTGATATATAACATGAGATCCCATGGAGTGTACCAGTGGCGTTAGCAACATAATACAATTATTTGTGAATCTAGAACATTATTCCTTTGTTGCAAACATCATTTGGCATCTGGTGTATTTGTTAGGTCCGGTCCGCAAACTGCTGACTCAGCTTGATACTAACTCACAATGAACAACCATGATTATTCTGTAGCTTGTAATACTATACTGAGCATCCGACCACAGTCAGATTGATTTTGTGTAGACACCTCTTTTATCACTAAGGTTAGTTGCCTGTACATATGAGTATTAAAAGTCAAATGAATATAAATGAAATGAGCACTCACATGCAAGAAACCGCCTATGAATACAACATATGCTCACGCACAAGATACAGTGAAACGCATCTAGCTTGCGCGAACTGTGGCGGGTTTGCGATAGCGGGGTTGGTGTTTAAACGCGTAATGGGGTAAATTTCAGGAAAATTTTAGGCAAGAGAAAATAAAATTAGTTCCAGTTAGTGGGATGGTAAAGGCTACGGTAAAAATATGTACAAAACTGAGAAGATTGGGAGTTAGTGAGGAGTTGCTGGGCTAGTGTATCAGCAGAAAAATAGGGGATGGCCTGCTCGTAGACTCAGTCATTGATCTGTCAGCCACAATACAACAGGAGGGCTGGTGTTTTACTACATGTGCATTATAAGGCCGGATAAATTCGTGCCTACTTGCTTAAAGTACTAGCCTTTCAAGTTTGAATAAAGTTAGGTAACTTGTATCATTTACGGCGACGATGAGCTTTTTTTAAAACAAAGTTTTTCTTAACTTGCCATTTCTTACCCAAACTCCCCGCGAATTAGGCAGACCCGGCCCTTATGTCGCTTGACATTCCATCTTTAGCAATGTTTAAGTGGTTAGCAACTGAGTGTCGGAAATCAAAACACTTCAGTTCAGTTCAGTTCTTTTATTAAGTCAACTAAACAACATAAACAAGTAAATACAACACAACTAACCTGGCAAGGGAGCCCAGAAGAAACCAAGAGGCTTATAAACCTGGCCTCCCTAGTCAGAAGGGAAATAAGAGGAATGTATATGTAGAGTGGTACACAAATAATAACTGATGTAAGTTAAGACTAAAATTACATAAGCAAAATGATACTTATTATTTACTGAAAGAAAATCAATAACAAGATAAAAGATATTTTGTAAGATTAGATTGAAAGGTGTACACCGCGGGAGCATTGCGGGTATCAGAGTTCCGTCTATTAAAGAAAACACGACCTTGATAGAAAACAGAAAACTTCCTTGTGTTAGTACGACAGAAAGGAATGTAGAATCGATTTGAGCTACGTGTGTACCTGATACGTACAATAAAATTGGAAAAACTGGGAGGAAGCAAGTGGTTATCATAAGAATACGTAAATCTACCAAGGTTCAAAAAATACCGTAAAAGCTTTATTAAGCCCACGCCGGGGGGGGGGGGGAGGGCTTATTATAAACGGGGGCTTATTGGAGAGGGGCTTATTTCAAATCTTTGAACACGCCGTTTTCGTGTTAAATAGTTTCTGTACAAATTTCGAACAACTGCAGTAAAACTTTATTGTTTAATACCGAGCAGAGAACAGTATTGTGTCAAACCAACTGGGCCGCATAAAGTGTATTTCGTAAGAGGCTTGCTATTCCCTTGCCACGTACTAATTATTACAAAAGTAGCTTTACCTATAGTGATGCAGTTCTCTGGAACAGTCTACCCTCAGCTGCCTAGGCAAGCAACATCTAATTTCCGACGATTATTAATTAATTCTGACACGGCATTCATGTACAACAGGCTTTAATTTAGTTTACCTTTCTTTAATGTTAGCAATACTTTAAATTTTAGAAGATTAATCTGTATACATAGTTTTTCGACATAGTTGTAGCTTTTATATTAAATTGTTAATGCATGATGTATTTACCGTGTTTTTAAATAAAGATGATGATGATGATGATGATGATGATGATGATGATGATGTTGGAATAGGAGGGAATAATTACAAAATCTCGTGTCCCCAAAAGGGGGGGGGTGGGGTTATTAGAGAGGGGGGCTTATTACAAAAACCGACTCCCAAATGGGGGGCTTATTAGAGAGGGGCTTAATAGAGCTTTTACGGTAAATGTTTGCAAATTTCAGAATCTAAAGAGTCCTGCAATGGATCAGTATACGCATCAAAATTAATCCTTCCTATTGACAATTCTGTAACAAAAAACAACAACAACGGAACTATGGGAGCTTGAATTTTAAGAAAACTCATGCTACCGACGCCAAGAGCTGTGAGCAAGTCACGAATGGTTATATATATTTTGCTTTGCCTCTCACGCGAGAAAGTGGCGCGACGTTTGCTAATGAATCACAGAGCGTCAGAAAGCAAAACCGAAACAAACGCGAATTACTTTCGACGGTCAAACGAAAACTACTCTAATATGACTTAAGCATCTACTGCAGTTTTTCCCGCTCTTTACAGATTGGTGCTTGGTCTGCTCTCTTTGATTTGTAGCGATAATAAGCTAGCACTCCAACTAGCGAAAAGAAGAGAAGAGCCACTGCAATCGACAGACCAATGATACTTGCATACATGTAGTTGAAGTCGGGACAGACTTCTGACGGAGATGGAGACTGAGAAGTTATTGTAGATTTAGAACCAAAATCAGGACAACAACCCGGAGGGAACGCTTCACCAGGGGATGGCCCTGAAATAAAAACCAAAGGTAAGTTCATATATTCACATAACATTCTTTAATCCGCAGTTTCAAATATATGATTTTCATATACTCATTCTCACATATTCATTCCCACGGGTATATTACGAACCAAAAAAAATGACCAGCTCCCAGTTGGCTTGTTAGCTCAGTTGGTAGAGCGCTGCACCGGTATTGCAGAGGTCATGGGTTAAAACCCCTTACAAGCCTGAAGTTTTTTTTTCAGGCTTTATTTTCACTACTGCTTAAGCAGTGTTCATAACTGCGATGATCATTCACATATGCATTCTTTAACCCGCAGTTTCAAATATATGATTTTCATTCATTCTCACGTAAGCTCAAGTAATAGCTGACCCCTTCTCTTCTGTATACTTTAAAGATTTTGTATCATTTAGTTAATTTACTCAGTGCTCGGCTTCCATGGAAAGCAGTTTCTTCACCAAGCAGAAAATTTAATAGAATCATTTCCTGGAAGTGATTTTTACTCATTGAAAAACACTTTAAGTGAATCCAATTTTTCTTTCCTCTTAATATTTTTATTGCCATTTTTCATTTAGCCCACCGACGAAACTACTCTTTTTGTAGTAATTGTGCTATTAGCTAATCAGGTTTTTTCCGCATGTACCTTTTAGGTTATACGTACCTATCTCATCAATGCCTTCATAGCTATAACCTAGCTCGTGCGAGTTCTTGAACATCTGTTCGTGCGTATACACAAAACTTTATATCACTGTTAAGTTAAATAACCGAGATTACGAAAATACCGGCGTTTTTATATATTATTGAATAGATTAGCGCTCAGACGTCGTCAAACCCAAAACTAGCAACATTTACTCAACTGAATTACTCGCCGTCTTGTGTTAACGCGTACAACCAACCAAACTGCACCATATCAATCAAAATATGATAAGCTAATAAAGTGTGTCGGGCTTTTTAAAGTTGGACAACACAAAATTATTGTAGTCGCTTCGGAGATTAACACGTCACGGAAAATTATTTGGAATTTCGTAAAAGCCCGATATCTTTTGATGCACTAATATCTGAGAAACATTCTGGCCAAATTTCGTTGAAATCTGACAAATCTACATACACTATTAATTCATTTGAACAGGAAGAATTTCGCAAAAAAAAAAAAAAAGAGCCGTGTTTTCGGCCTTAAAACATTTTCAGAGTTTTCACACATCATGTAAGAGCTTGTCAACACGCTAATGCCGCCGACTAATCAAACAAAGCGAAGCATAGGCTTTTGTACATTATGCTAGCATTTTTTAAGAGCATTTTAGTGAGGCAAAAGCATTGAGCATTATTCAAGCATTTTAGTGGCTTTTTCCCGGAAAATTAATTCTTTTCCGAGAAACTAAGAAAGAAATTATTATTTTAGAGAAAATGAAGACTAAAACTCAAAATTCATAGATGAGTTCGAGGATTATGTTTTCTTGGCTGTATTTATGAACTTGTATACGTTGTTGTTGTTGTTGTTGTTACTTGCAACACTTGTACGTTTTTGTAAGTGTGAACAGTTAACACCATGTTAAAAACTTTGAAATTAATTAAAAAACCGAATGAGCATTATCCGGGCATTTTAGTGGCTTTTTGGGGAAGACCGAGCATTTTAGTGGGAAAATTGGAGCATTAAGGTGGAGCATTTTAGTGGGGAAACAAAAGCATAACGTACAAAAGCCTAGCGAAGCATCTCCTGTAGCGTTCGACAGACAAACATAGTAATTAAATTCGCAGGAAAGGATTCAGCTTTTATTGTAGAGCGATACGTCGCGTTAGGAAAGGTCAAGTCTCGTGCTGAAAAGCCTTTGGCTAAACTAAAATGAGGAAAAAACCGTGCGAAAGTGGCAGATCAGGATAGCGGTAACTCTAGCAGACCTGATCCTAATTTTGCCGCGCAAAACGTCAAACACTGTTAGTACATAAATTATGACACCTTCACTCATTTACCAATTTTTACGCAGAAAACTTTTTTCTGAAGATAGGTCGCGTTCTTTTTAACATTTTGAACTGCTGTTTGCACAAAACTCTGCATTGTTTTTTTTTTTCAACAATTAGCTAAAAAATCTGTTTTCAAAAATATGACCATTTTTCTCTTACTGTAACCTTAAAGGGAAACAAGGGTCTAGAAAAATTTCACCTAAAATGAAAGTTGATAAGGTGAAATAACTGAGAATAACATTGATTTGACCTGTCATCAATTTCTTTACCGGTAATCGAGGAAAAAACATCGATATTTTCTTTCCGTGGGCCGCCATCTTTGCTGTGACGTCAATTAGACAAGGCGAGCTGGAATGAGAAGATGTAAACAGTGATATGGAGAGTGAGAACGATTCGATTCTCGAGCAAGATATCTCTTCAAATTTGGCAATACACCCGTTTATGTTTGAACCACAAAAGGGCTGGTCCTCAGGAGAAGAAGTTCACTTCAGCGTGAACAAGAAACAGAAGAAACCTAAGCCGAGCGTAGCATAATTTCCATCGATCGCGCCTTGGCCGATCACGAATAGTGCGTCTGCGGCAATTGCCAGGTTTTGTCTACAGAAACCGAAAGCATTTGCTGGTAGGAGATGGCCGTTCTGGGAGACTGACTTTAAAAAGTCGACTTTTCCAATAACCGAACGCGCAGGGATTATAATCGCACAATCTGCTCGCCAGTGCAGGCGAATAGTACTGGGATGTTGTCCATTTATCCAGGAACGCTGCACAGATACATAACAGAAACACGAGTCCTTTCAACTAGTGTGTTTGTTGGCGGATGTTTTAAAGACTGATCTTGTCGTCTTGTCATGTGCGCGGTGATCCACTAGAAGCAGAAGGTCCCTCAGAATGTACCGTATGGGTTTACAACAGAGTAATTTCGTGATGTATAAAATCAACTTAATTAAGCGATGCCCACAAATAAATTCCTATTTTACCACACCACCAACTGAACCAAGAGAAAAATTTGTTGCTTATTTAAGAGATTTCTCAAAAGGGCGATATAAATATGCTTCGCGTGCTTGATTTTGTGAACATTTCCTCCCGAGAGCGGGCTACCGTGCACAGGTTAAAATACTATAGTCTGGACTTCGCTACGGGAACTCGAATGTTTTGTTCAACGGATGTTCATTTCTTGGAACAATTTTTGGTTCCAGTCATTTTTCTTCGATGAAACTCAGGCTCTTGTAGTCAGGCTACATAGTATTCCTGGTCTCGCTTACAAATACGCAATGCAAGTAAATTGCGAGACTACACATTGAAGAGAGTAATTGTGGACGCCAACACCTACCACCGCGGGTTACACAGTTTTATTTCTCTACATGAAAAAGGGTAAACAAGGTTGATTTCATTTAACATGTTCAGTTAAGGCATGCAACTAACTAGGATGGAATTGAATAAACTTTTTAATCCTCAAGGCTTATATTCTTTTGGGATTGTTAAATCATATCATTTTCTGAAATTATTACATATTTCAGAAGCATGAGATTAGCTGCCTACCGACAGTTCACGTGTTGGAAATACAACTGTACAACAGCCTTGGAAAGGGGAATAGACGGGTGATTCCTTCTTGCGTTGTCTCGGCAATCCAAAATGAATGCCCACAAGAAGGCTTTAAAGATGAGATGCCAAGGGAATTGATTGTTTGCTGGGTTAACACTGACTTGAACCTGCGTATCTATAAAAAAATAAATAAATCGACGGGACCTCAACTCCATTATTTAAGCCCCCTTCTTTGAAAATCGAAGGAAATTCTAGAGTACATGCTGAAGGCATTATTCATGCAATGCGAGCTGAAAATGGAAGGGACAGCTTCAGCAAATCAGCTGTCAAATAGTGGCTTCCTTCCTCTCCCCTTTCTTCCGAGAAGCTGTGCCTGTAAAGTAATAGTTTATAAACAAGGAACGATTAAATTTATTTTTACGCACCCCACCAAACGAGGAAGGCTATGAACTCACGGTGCAGTCCTCGTCTGAAATTAAAATGGCTATCGCTGTGAATTTAGACAATTACTTTCTCACTATCCCGACAAAATATACGGCCACAAAGCTTGCGTGACAAAATATGCACGGCTAATGCTATGAGTTTGAGTGTTCAAAAACTGGAGAAAACCGTTCGCTATAGTAAAGAAAATAGAAGAGGAAAGCGAGGAACTCCATAGTAAGCAGGGGCACCCAGCGACACGTTTCGGTAGATATCTGTTCGGTGGAGGGTGGTTCGCCTTAGGCTTTCGGGGTAGATTAAAGATTGCACTCGGATTTTCGTTAGTTGAACGTGGGCTAAAAGATTCGTAATGAGGAAATCATAGCCCCTGAGGTTTTCCGAAAGGTCGTTATTGCTGTTTTTGGCAGTCAAAAACGTCAGCTAGCATTTTCGGAAAGAAAAATTGTTCTCTAGAAAGTTAAGATTTTGTTTCCTAACATTTTCGGGCAATTAAAATTTCAGCTAGGGAATCCGAACAGATGAAATTCTTCTAGCTATTGAAAACATCACTTTGAACATACTTCAAACAACATAGGGTACTTAAAAATACCTTTCTATAGCTTTTGGCTGATTTGGCTCGTTAGGTGCCCCTGAGTAAGCACATTTTAAGTAAAGGCATTAAACACGAATGAAAACAATCTCACGTACCGGAAGATCTCGCGTGTTGTCCTCTGATGCAACTTGAATTGGTCGGAACAGTCAAAGCAGTTCAAGGCGGTAATTTACACCCACGTTTTTATTTTTGCGAGCTACAATCTTCTCATTCTTTCACACGAAGGTAGTACATGAAAGGAAACCCATCCTTTAGCATTTGTATAAGTGTTGTTGCAGATAACAGCAAGATATTGAATCAAAATTACTTAAACTTCACAGAAATCCTCTGTTTGCCAAAATGCTACGTTCAGTCTCGATATCATTTCTCAGTTCCAAGATGGCGGCCCCGTGCTCTGAAAAGTCATCTGAATAGAATTCAGAAAGGCGCCTAACCAAACGAATACCAGATTTGAAATTGTGTGTACATGGCCATTCATTTAAGGTAAAATTTTTCTAGACCCTTGTTTCTCTTTAAAGCTACTCAGCGCGTCTTTGTACTTGCGTCTCCATGGTAACGAATTTTGTACAAATGGCATATCTTATTTTGTAGGTGCTTATGATAGCTCTACTATGGATCCTGTGTCTTTCTCACAAGTGTTGTTTCTGGTGTCCCTCCTAAGTCTCGACAGTTCAGTCTACGGCAAAGAAAAAGTTAATTGTCAAAAGTTCAAGTTTCACATCGATGAAGATGTCATCCACGACCACATCCTTGAAGGTCACGTGTTCAAGCGCTTGACCGTCGCTAGAGCAACCAAATGTCACATCATGTGCAAAGATGACTGTCTTTGCTTATCCATGAACTATTTCTCGTCTGCTAAGGAGAATAACTGCGAGCTCAACAGCGCTAACAAACAAATGGAACCAGCTGCAATGAAATGCAAGCCAGGGGGTAATTATTATGATCTAGTGAGGAGCTACACAGTTCAGGTACGTCGTGTAATATGGAATATTGTGTAGCCGGGTGTTTGTGAACTGCCAATTAGACATGTCTAAAAGTGCCTTTTTGGTCTTACATTGTAAATGCTTTCTAACTTTGATTTCTATAAAATTTATTAAAGAGGAGATTTTTTCAATTTTAATTAAAATGCACATAGTATGGGTTGATCACGATCCTTCATAATTGAAGAGTAACAGAAACAAACTTGTTTGATTGCTAATTTTCGGCGTTTTTGATTAAAGTGTGATGCTAATCAGTAACTGGTGCGGATTTGAAAATTTACATGGAAAACACATCAAATTAAAATTATTTCCAGCTTCTACTTACAAGTGAAAATCACCGTCAACCAGAAATTTAAATAACCAATAGCAAAGTTTGGAAATCATAGCCTATAGTGTGCAGATGTTTTATTTTTCTTGAGATCCTACGAAAGCGCGAGGGGGCGCGTAGAGTGCCGCTTTAAGGCAGAAAAAACTTGTGTGAATGGACAAAAAATAAACGATGTTTCAATATCATTGACTATGTTAGAGACAGAAGGAAGGCAGATAAAAAATTTTTGCAAATATAATAAGAAGATAAGACAGCGCTGTAAATAACGAAGGTCTAATAACCTACAATGCTTCACGTATTAGGGTGGAAAGAAATACATACCAGGCAAGCATGAATGTGTGAACCGATGTTGTCGCCCCAATCCCTGTGTGAACGAAGGGTTTGCAAGGAGATATGTGAGCCCGAAAAGCCAAGGTTCAACTGTTCATGTCCCGCCACTCACACGGGACAAAGATGTGAGATAAACCCGAGAAGCTGTAAAGATGTCGCTGAAAACACTGGCAACTTAACCTCTGGAAACAATTTCATCTACAACTCAGCAATGGCGGCGTTTCCTGTTTATTGCGATATGGACAGTGAACCTGGATATGTGTGGACTCTGATTCAATCGTTTTCATTCGGTAACAAAGAGACCTTCGAGTACAAAGGATTTCACAAGAATTTCCCAATGAATGATGAAAACGTTAACGGAGCGGTGAATTGGACCGAGTACCGCTTGTCCCTGCCACACATGCAGTCCCTTGCTAATCACTCGACACACCTTCGAGTCACCTGCAACTATCCAAACGAAGGTAAAATATTGTATATTTGAAAAAAATATGTATCAAGGCGTGTTAAATCTATGTCAATAACAGAAATAGTTCATTTATATCAGTAAAAACAACAACAGCAACAACAACAATGAAAGCCCCATTAAGTAAAAACAGGAACAATGAGTGCGATTATGCCTTCCGGTAGAAAATGCTGGGTACTTTTCATGAAGCCGTTATGACACAGCGAGTCACTGGAAATTTAAGCCCGTGGGACAAAAACACAAAGACCAACAACAACAACAACAACACCAACTTCGAAATAAATGACTGCTTTTAATTGTTAAACAATTATTTATTTGATAGCTGAGTTAATCTTTTGTCTCACGATTGAGTCACAAAGATGTGGATCGCCACGTTTCGACCGCTATACTGCTGGTCTTCATTAGGCGATGGTGTCGACTGGCTGCGTGTGAGTATAAGAAGCACCGTGGCTGGTGGTGATTGGTGCGTTTCGATCCTCGCTTAGGCTGTTGTTAATTGGAGGATTTCGATCCTTGTCGTTCAGACTAGAAATTGTTCCCTCAGCGGTCCGCTTTGGTACTGATCGGCTGTTGTGTTGTTTGGATACTTCACAAATTAATGTGATCAAGTAAGCTGAAGCCACTCAAAAGGCACTAAGGCCACAAGGTAGCGGGCATTACCCCTTAAATCTACCAAAGCAAAGATTGAGCCCAAGCATTAGCAGCCATGGACAGCTGTTTCGGCCTTGTTAGGCCTCGTCAGCATGGCATAGCTAATGCTCAGGCTCAAGTACCCACATATCAATAATACAAGCAATGAAAACGTCAAGCTTGTGGGATGTGGCTGGAGTGACAAGGATACTTCACAAATTAATGTGATCAAGTAAGCTTGACGTTTTCATTGCTTGTTTTATTGATATGTGGGTACTTGAGCCTGAGCATTAGCTATGCCATGCTGACGAGGCCTAACAAGGCCGAAACAGCTGTCCATGGCTGCTAATGCTTGGGCTCAATCTTTGCTTTGGTAGATTTAAGGGGTAATGCCCGCTACCTTGTGGCCTTAGTGCCTTTTGAGTGGCTTCAGCTTACTTGATCACATTAATTTGTGAAGTATCCTTGTCACTCCAGCCACATCCCACAAGCTTGACGTTTTCATTGCTTGTTTTATTGATATGTGGGTACTTGAGCCTGAGCATTAGCTATGCCATGCTGACGAGGCCTAACAAGGCCGAAACAGCTGTCCATGGCCGCTAATGCTTGGGCTCAATCTTTGCTTTGGTAGATTTAAGGGGTAATGCCCGCTACCTTGTGGCCTTAGTGCCTTTTGAGTGGCTTCAGCTTACTTGATCACATTAATTTGTGAAGTAGCCTTGTCACTCCAGCCACATCCCACAAGCTTGACGTTTTCATTGCTTGTTGTGTTGTTTGATCGTGGGCATCCACGCTTCAGGAATTTCAATTCCACTGTCCCTGTCAATGTTGGTAGGGTGAAGTCTTATGTGAATAGCCTCTTTAACCCTACGGGTGTACCAATGTGGGTCTCGGTCAATAAATTTAACTTCGTCCCAGAGCGGATAATGTCCGGTCGCGTTGCTATGTTCTGAAACGGCGGAGGCTCCACATCTTTGTGACTAAAACGGCGGACAATCCACATCTTTGTGACTCAATCTTGAGACAAAAGATTAACTCAGCTATCATTTGAAACCACGATGACGAACACCTTTCATAATATTAATTATTTATTTCTTCTTCTTCTTCTTCTTCTTCTTCTTCTTCTTTTTCTTCTTCTTCTTCTTCTTCTTCTTCTTCTTCTTCCTTTTTAGGTCTTCAGTATAAAGACTACGCCCGCGCAAAGTTACAAGGCCATAAAATCTTTGGTACCTGGAACCATACGTGTCGAGAATATGAGTACATTAACATCCGAGGCATTGAATGCTATAACTGCACTGCCTCAACTAAACAAGCGAATGCTTGGTTCATCAAGAGCTATGAGAGTAAACAGGTATTCGGTTGTGATTTTGATGGACGTCGTGGTGGAGTTCGAAACGAGAACAACTTCGGGCGGTATCGGAAGGAAAAAACCAATTCCAAGCATCGCTGCAGCTCGTCGTCTGCCTCAACAACTCAATACTGGTTTGGGACTATGTTCAACCTCTAAATGTTCAAGTCTTAATTCTTGGTTAAAAGAGGTCAAACGCTTGACCGCAGGCAAAAGACGCACATTTTCAAACAAAATGGACATCTGTATCATTAGCATCAGATTTGTCGTCGTATTCATAGCTAGCCATAGTCATTGTCATTTTCAATGTCATTGCCATAGTAATAATCCTAATCTTAATCCTAATCCTAATCCTAACCAGGTACTGGTTTTCGATTGGATCGCAGGCTTAAACCAGGTTAACGGGCTAGGCATGAATAGATTGTGCTAGTAAATCCAGCAAAAGTTGCTTGAAAATACACCCAAAAGTTGCTCTTAAGTTGCTCAAAAATTTAAAAGTTGCCACCCAAATTTAGAAAAGTTGCTTACTTTTGAAAGTCATTTTGTTCTAGATTACTACTCAAAACATGACATTGCATGTGTAATTAAACATTATTTGTTGTGATCAATATAATCTTTAAGCTCAACGTAACTAATAATAGAAAGTATTTTCTAATGACGTTTCTAATGAGTAAACATCACAACGTTTGCAATAGACACCATAGTGCTGACTACTAAGAGTTGCCCCGGTGGATAATGGACTGCCATTTTCCCAGAAAATCTGGGATGAAACAATGGAAGCTGTTACGGGCCAGCCAATTTGATTTTTTTCCCATTATCCAGAGTCTCTCCTTGCAACTAACCGCTGGCCAAAGAGCCTGAGGACTCTTGGTACAAGATTGTTGTTGGAGCGAATAACCACTGGATCCACTGGATGAAGGCGCCCATTAGATAGAAAGCTACTGTCCAATTCGAGGGCGGTTATTTCATAAATCATTTGTAAGAACGTACGACATCCTTAGTTTTGACCAGTTTTAATAAAAAACCTTTTAATAAAGACCTTCATGATGGTTTGGTCAGTTTTTAACTATTTGTTGACTCAAAAGTTGCCAAGGAAGACAAAAGTTGCTCTAGGTTGCTCGCAGTACAAAAAATTGCTGAAAACACTAAAAGTTGCTCAAACGTTGCCGAGCACAATCTATTTATGCCTATAACGGGCACCTACACCAAAACGAAGCTTAATTTTTCGCGGGCTTTCTGCGGCTCACCTTCGATGGCAAAAATGCCAATCAAATGCATGTGCATGTCTCTGAAATCTGACAGAAATTTGTCAAAAATCTGTAAAGAAAAAGTCAAAAATCAGCTCGCTTCACGCTTTATTTGAAAAACTTTGCGACATTCCATTAGAAAAAGGCGGAGGGGGTGGGGGTAACAATCCCCTCCTAAAAAAAATTCTCGCAAGCAGTGATACCTAAAAATAGATATTCATGAAGAGGGAAAAAAAAAATCTTGCAGACAAGTGGGTTAAAAAAAAATTCATGCACAAAATATTTCACCCCCTCCCCCTTTCCGGTTTTTCTAATGGTCCGTGCCTTAAGCGGCCTTCACACGACAAACAAATGTTGGACAGCTCGCATTGGCAAACTCAAGATGGTGCGTGTGAACGACGCAACAACATGTTGGCAAACTGTTGGCGACGGATAGAACTTGCCTCTATTCTCGCCAACTTTTTTACGTGTTGGCAAACTCACATTTGACATGTGAACGAATGTGAACTTTTGTTTTTCACTTTTAACCAATCAAAATTGGCGCTCTCTTCACGTGATTCGCAAGACTCTTCACAAAATGGTGGAGGAAATAGTCCGACCGTCCGACAGGACTTTTCAGTTTATCGATGAAATTCATAACAACCCAGACTTGTGGGATATCAGCATCAAATGGTTATAAAGATACCGAAAACATTGCACCATTGATACTTGGTAAAGATAAAGATGTGATAATTCGGGAAAATTGCGAGGAAGAGCACAAATTTATTGTTTCCTCTACGGTCCGCTCGGCTTGTTTACAGTGTTTATATAAAACAGATTGCTTGTGAAAAGCGAATAAAGGTCCCAAAATATTTTATCTGGACACGTCAAATATGTTTACTATTCATTGCAAACTGTAAACATATGAAACAGGACACAGTATCGCAAGATACAGAATAGTTTTGGCCATACAGGATCGCATAATGTTGCTCGTAAACTCGATAGCAAATATGCATGAAAGCAAGCCGTGAAAAAAAAAAAAACTCATCTGTACCAAGATACCTCAAGGTAAGGGCTAACTTCTCGGCGACTGGGATACTCTGACGCATGTTAGTGTCCTGTTTCTGTATTTGTGGCTTTATCATTTCCAAAAGCTCATTAAAGGAAACCTCATCCATCCGCAAAAAATTTTTAAATGCCATTGGATTCTCCGCGCGAAGCTCTTGCACGAATGTATTGTACGCGCTAAGGCGGGGATTTCTGGCAATATACCGTTTTAGTCCATATCTTTCTATTCTTCCATCGTTTTCTCTTTTTTCTCTGGCGAAAGATATAAAACAGTAGTAAGTATGACGCCGCAACCCTCCGTGTGTGCCATTGCACTACGCACACCATAGTTGCGAGTATTGGCCTGTGTTGTTATAACGTGTGTTTGACGTATGAACAAACGAGTTAATAATAATAATAATAACAACAACAACAACAACAACAATAATAATAATAATAATAATAATAATAATAATAATAAACGATTTATTAGTAGTACTTCCACAAGGTGGCTCTACCCCTACTAATTACAAATCTCAAATCAAATCAAATGAAATCAAATGTTGGTTTTTTGAGGAGAGGGGAAAACCGGAGTACCCGGGGGAAAACCTCTCGGAGCAGAGTAGAGAACCAACAAACTCAGCCCACATATGACATCGAGTCCGGGAATCGAACCCGGGACACACCGGTGGAAGGTGAGCGCTCTCACCACTGCGCCAACCCTGCTCTATTTTGGTTTGTTTTGTTTTTTCATTTTCAGTTATTAAATGAACTTTCTTTTCCAAAAATAAAAATCAGGCTTTTAGATCAGTGACTGTAAACATTAAGAAACCCAGCTGTATACATAGAAAATATTGTTGTTCAAAATAAATTGAAGTCCAAAATAGAAAAAAAAGTTCTGTGAAAGACTATAGATCTGTTGTTTTTCTTCCATGCATCACCTGTAAGTAATTTTGTGGAGACTTCTTGCTAAAAAGGTTTATTTAAACCTTCCCACATTGCGTTACATTTCAAATCTGGGAGTGGAACCATCAATATTAACTGGTTCAGTCAGTTTCACCTTTGCCACAGAAACCTCAGAGCTCAAAGCTCACAAAACACATACCCAATACCCATACGTCAACGATATGTGCAGGAGAGACAGCAGTCAAGTCATGTACTTGATCCGGGCATAAAGAATATCAAGAATTAGAGTCCACATATGTTTTGGGAGAAGTTGAGATACAAATAGTACTTGCTACTAAGAAACTTTCTCAAGTGCGCTATTATATCGCCATAGTCTTGGGTCAGATTCTCTTTGAAGCCCCATGAGATTTGGATTTTGTGTTTTTAATGGCAGGGACTTCCTCGTTGGTGAAATATTACTCTTGCTGCTCAAACTTTGACCTGAAGTATGTATTTTTCTTTTTTTAATAACTGTCTTTTTTTTTCAATGAATAATTCTACCTGCTCCAACAGTAGTGTTAAAAAAGACAAAGTCAGGTATAGATGTTCTTTGGGAGATCTGGGTGTTGAGGTGTTGTATGCAAGACACATGCACTGAAGATAACTCCACACAGACATGCTGGAGTTGATGCAATTTCCATTAGCCATACTTATGCATTTAGCTGTTACAACATCACTGACATAAAATAATTAAGGCACTCTATATAGGAGCAGCTTGAAGCAAAAAGAAATTGATAGGTATTTAAAGGGAATTTACTCTTCAGTAAAAGGTTTAAGGATGACAGCTGTGCTATACTATAACTATAAACACCTTCAGTGATAATAATTTCAAAGTTTTAACTGAAATTTCCTCAAATACGCAAGTTATTTTTGTTTCAAGATTGAATGAACGAATAAGACTTTATTTGAATTAGACTCAAAAGAGGTGAGGCTTTTCCCCAAATCCAAAACGTAACATCCCGTTGTGTGTTATTGTGAACTCTTGCTGAATCAATGTTTATCTGCGACTACTTAACAAGCTAAATGTTTTCTCTGTTGCCATTATGCATTACATAACACTTCCTACAATATCTTTGATTATATCGTGTTTCTGAAAATGTTCTTCACTTTTTATAGTGTTCTCGCTTACAGGGAAACCGTCTATTCCATCTTGACGCTTGGTCAAATTGCACCAACGTGTTCCTCGCCGGATCGGAGAGTTTAAAGAAGTGTAAACAAACCTCTTCCATCGCTATTATATTCAACACTATTACACTTAGCTGCTGCATACACCTTTCCACGGCTTCAGTGTCTCCTTGTGTTACATTTTTCCCTTTGTTTAGGTCCATTTTCAGGGGAAAAAATCCTTTTTTTATTCCACTTGGCCATTGGACGAGTAACATTCAGATCTTGGTCGTCCGAATGTTGAATTCACTCGTCAAAAAAAAAAAATTTCAGGATAAAAGTGAAGTAACAAAATATCATTAAAAAACGTAGAAATTGTATAATTTGTTTTGTACCAAATCTCAAGCGTTTATTGTTATTGCCAAGATCTTGTAAATCCTTGAGCTTTTTCTACACATCTTTGTAACCATGGAACGGCAGGCAGCGCTGTGGAACTTTCGCGTGTCAAAATGTATATTTGTGGCTCGTCAACGCAGCTTCATGTCAAACGAACGCTCAGTGCAACAGTGTAGAGTCTTGATTTTTAAATCTAGAGGGGTATGATTTTATCCCATGTTGGCATAATGTTCCCTGTGTGATCCTTAGATAGGATGCCTAAACTGTATTAATTAGAATAGTAGTCAGCTAAACGAAAAACAAATGATCTGTTAAAATTGAACTATCGGTTAACCCATTAGCGCCCGTTTTTACCTTTTCGGAGTGATTTTCCACCTATAAACATCCATAGCTTTCGGGACTCTTTCTTTGAAACTACCATGGAAAAGTGGTGCTGTCCTATAAGACACTGGAGGCTCAAGGTTTCTGAAAACGTCATTCTGAAGTAGCTATTTTTAATCGGTGGAGCTACAACAATGGCCCGAGTTTGGTTTGCTTGCGATTTTTGCTAAGTTTACAGCCATTTTTCATCTTTAGTGGCTGCCTGATGAGCATCATTAAGCGTGACGGTAGCTAAGAGTCCACTTTCTCAAAGAAGCGAGCGAGGAAATGTACTTTGTTGTCGAATTTGGCTTGTTACTCGACGAACTGGGAATTTGTCCGTTCGGACACTTAGTACCTTTGAGACTCGACTATTGATGAATTTCTCAACCTAACGCCGCATATTTTGGAATTTGTGAGCACTGAAGGTGACTACAAGCACGAATTTTTGGCGGTAGGTCGGAGTGGCTGTAGACTTTATATGTTTATATGTGAAAGAATTGGGGAAAGGAACGGGCGCTGTCAAAAATTCTCGTTATTTCCCAGCATGCGATGCGATCGAGATGTTGAAAATGGCGGGAAGGCCCTAATGCACTGGAACAAAAGGCTGTATCTACGCTCGGGAGAAGAAACTGAACAAAAAAAAAGTCATTCCTAAGCTAGAAGAAGGACTGATTTTTGTTATGATGGTTGAAGTTTGGTTTTTCCACGATGATTTTTTTAAAAAACATGAAGGCAAAAAAAGGCATTTTTGTGGTTTCTCTTTGACGTTAAAAACGGTCAGTTTCGTTCTTGTCCAAACTCAAAAGGCCATATTTGGTAAAAATCGCTACGTTTCTTGCGTTTATTGGATATCCAGATTTAAAGGACATTCCATCTCGTGCTCACAACTGACAGTATTCGTGCGATTGAGAAAGTTGCAATGTTTTGAAGGATGGCAGTCTTGTGCGGCCGGATTCGGCCGGTGTAGGAGTCAGTGGGTTAAAGTACTAGCAAAATGATTTTAAAAAGATTGTGTTTTTCCGTGGCGGTTAGTCGTTTCGGGTTTGGGCCTTAAATAGGGTTTGACTTTTCGTTTGTTTCGTCTTTAAACAGGGTCAAGGTTTAAGACCCTTGGCGGCACACACCTATTCCAAATTTACTGGAGTACCCCCCTCCCCCGGAACAAACACACTGCCGGAAGTGTTTCATGGTGTCGGCAAAACTGAAAGATTATCAGTAAAAATACATATTGACCGGAAAATTACTCCAGTTGCGCAACCACAGCACATCCTTCCATGTTGGGGAAGAATTTCGATTAACAAAATCCGTGGTTTTCAGATCTTGTGTTCCATTGGAGATCCGAAGATCTGGATGTTTAATTGATCTAAATCCAGATTTCCTAATCGAAAGCACCCTTAATTTTACAGACATTTGTTTCCTGGGGGACACATTTGTCGTTATTTGGCAAGATTTTTGCCAATTTATATACTTCATTTTAGGTGTTCTTCTCTATCCTTGTCGATAAATTTTCGCTAAGTGGTCAAAATCAAAAGTTGCAAAAAAATAAAAATTAAAAAAACATAAAAAACAAAAACAAAAACAAAAACGTGGAAAGGTCTATATACGTATAAATTTTGATTTTATTCGTTTCCAATTAGTTGCTTTGAACCAGCTGCGCTTGCTTTGTCTGTAGGGGTGGTTAAACGATCAAACTTTTGATACTGTTTTCGAAAGTTTGTAAATATTGCATGAATTAAATTGTTCAGACACACAAAACCATTTCAATGCAAATTTGTTACACTCGACTGAATGACAAAATATGCTCTTCGAATACGATGTTGGACAAAAACGCTTCATTGTGTTTTGTTGTGTATGAGGTTGAGAAAGATCGCCGACTAAGAAGATTTTATTGAACTGATGGATGAATTATTAAACTGTTCGATCTTCTTCAAACATGCAAAACCATTTAAATGCAAATTTTCAGAATGGACTCAACGGAAAAAAAAAACAATTTTTTCAAGGCTGGTTTTCAGTAGCGACGGAGTCGGAGTCGTAGTCGTAAGAGCGCTTATGACCCAGTGGAGTCGTAAGCGGTGTCATAAGCTCGACGGAATCGGAGTCGGAAGAATCAGAACGTTTCCATTTTCTTCCGATTCCGCTTATGACTCCGTCGCTTATGATCCAGTGAAAACTACATTATCAGAGTCAGAAGCAGAAGCGGAAGAACCAACCAATCACAGTGCTTGTACTCACGCCCTCGGATTACAGTTTGATACCAAAATAGTGCTTCCTTTTCCGACAATCTAGTTTTCACTACATCATAAGCGACGGAGTCATAACGGAATCAGCATTTTGCTTCCGACTCCGTCGCTTTGATTTTCTCTACATCATAACGCTTCACGCTTCTGATTAGGACTCCGACTCCGGCTCCGTCGCTAGTGAAAACCAGCCTTTTTTAGATCCCATCCTTTTACGAAAACTTAAATTTATGTTTATATTTTACTTAAACCTAGGGAGAACAGTAAGCAGAGAGAACACTCCATATACAGCGATTTGACCGCATATACTGAAACGTTCATATACATTTGAAGAAAACAATACCAGAAAAAGGCATTTTCTCTACTTTGACTCCAGCTGCAGTCAGTGGGCTACTTTCAGTTCAAATATTTTTTCTCATTAGAAAATGAAGCCCCTTGAGGTGTTTTAATAATTAACCATTAAATTTGTTTCAAGTGTTTGTCAAGAAATAGCGCCAAAGTGACAAATGATTGTGTTTTGACATCCGGTCAGTTCACAGTTCTAGCGCTTAGCAGCGTGCTCAAAGGATTCGCGATTGAGTTGAACTAATGGAGAGCCCACCCAAACCTACAGAGAGCATTTGAAAACAAGTAAGTTGACAAATTTTGCAGATGTTTCTTTACATTTTTATGGAATTATTCAATAAGCAATCAAAAACATTTCTTAGACTGATTAACGGTTTGATCATCAGCTTCATTGAAATTGGCCAACAAAGTCAACGCTCATTTTTCTTCTACAGATACAAGTAAAAGAATCAAATACCTTGTTATAAATTAAAGGACACACTGTCTTGCAAAAACGTTTTTCATCAGCTCGGGAACAAAATAAGCTAGCTATCAAGGTCTTTTTAAGTTCATTTCTTTACTTTCGTTTGCGACATACGCCCGACTGTTCAATCAAGATGAAGTAAAATATTTTATAGAAGAATCACTCCTATAATACAACAAAACGCCTGTTGGCGTTTACGTGCTATGCACTATTTGATGGGAAGATTAGTTTCTGCCGGCTATCCGTTGAAATCTGACTCTTAGCGTGAGCGGTCATGTCACCACAGGGTAGCCAGACTATGTGTTTGTGTGACCCTTTGTTATTTTATAGTAAATGTATGGGATTTGCTGTATGTTTCATGCTCTAGCGACGAATCGCTAAATAACGCTAAATAAAAGTTAAATTGTCTTACCTGTGGTGTACTGTCGTCCTTTTGCCTCAATACTGTTATTTTATGCGAGTTTGTCGGGTTTTGTCTTCGCCGCCGACTGTGCACAGTCGGCGGCGAAGACGAACGGAGCTGATCACATGAAACTGCTCTAGCTGTCTTTGCTTTCGTAGCCTTGGATTGTAGTATCGATACACGATGAATTTTTGGGTTCTAGGTAATGCGTGTACCCGAGTGCCAATTTATTTTTCTTAGAATTTGAAAAATGAAAAATGAAAATTTTAGTTCATTTTCATTTTTCATTCTGTTGAAAATTGAAAACAATTTTACAACCCATTTTTCAAAATTCATTTTTCATTTTTTTATATAAAAATGAAATTAAAAATTTTTGATTTCTTTTTTCAAATTTTCGAAGAAAATGAAAATTAAAATTTAACGAATTCATTTTTCAATTTTCCAAAAAAATTTGGAATTGAAATTTTGTTTTTAAGTTCATTATTCAATTTTGAAAAAAAAAATGAAAATTGAAATTTAACGTATTCATATTTCAATTTTCAAAAAATTATTGAACCTTTTCAACGATCTGAAGAGGCCTGGAACGGACAATCTTTTAGGCGAGAAAAAGAAAAAGATGGCGGCCTTAAGTGAGATTCTAGAACCACGATTTGTGGAGCGGTTTCTCTTTGAAGAGAACAACAGCTATTAAGATCTTGTCGAGGAAATTAAGAACCAATTCCCTGGTGTAAAAGGCTGTAGTTTGCGAAGTGTAAAGAGATTCTGCAGTCAGCATGGAATCAAGAAGCACGAAGTGCCAGTGTCCAATGAGACGCTTGATCGTGTCGTGCAAAGAGCAATTTCGGAGGTACAGCCAACGTATTTGCTGTTGCGATCTCAATTTTTTACATTACTGTCTATTATACTGTTATATTAAGCTTATTATATTGCTCAACGTCAGGGACTGAATGCAAACGTTAAAATGTATTTAAAAAGTCAATGATCGGGTTCATTTTAGGTGGGCCCCGTATATGGACGAAAAATGTTGAAAGGTTACATAGACCAGAAAGTCAACAGAGCATTTGCATCAGAACGTCGCGTAGGAAGCTCTCTACGTCGTGTTGCCCCTTACTACCACAATGATCGCCAGCGAGGAACTGAACGTCAACTCAACCCCCAACCGTATTCTGCCGAATACCACGGGCATAAATTACATATGGACCAGAACGAGAAGCTTGCAGCTTATGGCGTGGTGCACGTTTGTGCAATAGATGGCTACTTCAGATATATTCCTGATTTTGCTTGTATGCCAGTTAAAAACAATGTCATAATCTACAGTGATGTTTACAGGTACGCAGGTATTGCCTCATTTATTGAATACAAAATGAATGCAAGCGCTGGAAACTAGCCCTCCCGCGACAGAATTGCTTCTCGTGTAAGGTGCATGTTCTCTAATTTGAATTTCTTTTCCTCAAACATATTAGAAAGGCAGTGATAGAGGATTGTCTGTCGGACCAATTAAGGGTGGACCACGGTCGTGCGTTTTACTTGAGCCTTTTTGTGCAGGAGTCAATTGCTGATTTGAGAACAAATACAGAGCGTGATCCTCACCGTCGAACAGAGTCAAAAAAGTTAACTGCACCATTTCATATTTAAAAAAATGTTCCCTCATTGTTCTTTGTTCTGTTTCAAAAAAGCATTACTCAAAAACACCTAGCAAGTCACTCAGTCTCCCCGTATAATCACACTCTGAGCTATTATCGCAGTATTGCATGAATACCAATCAACGTTTTACAATACCACAGATATCCAAAGTTCAAATTATGTAACAAGAAAGGATTGTTATCAAACAGATCAAGTGCATGATCTAATAGACCATATTCGTATTCTCGGTATTAGACTGGAACTAGCTTGAAATGGATACTCATACCGGGGAATATCATTAAAAAGAGATCCATGTCATTTGCATTTGAAAAAATTCCCCTCATTTGCCTCAGTTGCATAGTAAATCCAGTCCTTTACCGAGAATACGAATAACGTCTATTGGGCAAAAAGACATGCGTTTGTTTCTGTTCTCCCACCCTTGATGCGGTGTTATGCTGTTAAATTGTATGGCAACAGCTCGAAGACCAGTTTTCCTCTTCTTTTGTACAGAATCTTCGAATTGAGCGTTTTTGGGTAGAGGTGAATGCTCGTGTAAACTACCCAATAAAAAATGCACTGCGAAACATGGAGGAGAGGGGTATCATTGACATGGAACTTGAGGCTACAAAGTTTTTTGTATCAAATGTCACACTATTTTTTTTTTTCTATTGTCATAGAAAAAGGCACAGTTTAAAATTTCAAACTTGTCTCTAAACTGCGCTATTGAAAAGATCTGGGCAGTTCCAACCGAACATATAAATAACAAAAGAAAACACACCCCTCCTCTAAGAGGACAAAGTCTAAAAGTCAGTCAATGGAAAACAATAATTAAAACAAGTTCCAGTCGCCTCTGGGTTGATAAAACTGTTCTCCTCTCTGTTTTAGGTGTTAGAAAACCAGTTCAATTACGGGACAACAACTTTCAAGGGCAAAGGTTGTCTGAGTCTCAGGTCCCCTCAAGCGATGAGGCTGTTACCTCATATGAAGATCTGGGTGGAAGTATAGCCTTATTCCCATGTTTTGGTGCTGACCCTTTGGCAAATAATGCCACCCTTCAAGCTGAAAGAGAACAAAATTTTGACAGTGTTACTGATTTTGAAGCTGTATTCGGGGAACTTGTTCATGGAAACCCGATTCCTTTTGAAACTGCAATGTAAGATATGCAAACATGACAATAGAGTTGGTAACATAATTTATTCAACGGTAATTAACAAAAACAAGAAGGCAAAGTCCTCGAGTTTAACTATTCTCCAACAGTTGACGCCTTAGAACTTTGGTTACGGTAAAGTAAAGTCAACACAACTTTTGTACTTCTTCAGATGAAATGAAAATTAAATACTTTGTTGAGTTAGATAATTTTTAATCTTTCCTAGACGTCTCCTTACTGGCTAGCACCTTGGTAATTTTACCAAAAGCTACATGTATTTGCCATCAGTGGTAACTGGAAATAATTAGGAGTGTACTTTGGGGACATCGTTCAGCTGATCTTATACTGACTTATGGCAGTAATAACAAATTTAAGTAACTGTTATGAGTCAAATACATCGAGTTAGATTTTAAAGAAAAGAAAGTCATCTCAATAAAAAAAATTTCAAAGCAAATATTAAATGACATCTGGAATGCTTCTGACGCATTGAAAACATAAGAATGAAATTATTGTCTATTGCAATATGACAGTAACAGTGGCACTAATAATCTTTTCCAGAATAAAACACAAGATTATCCTATTACCAACAAGGATCAATTCACGCTTTAAAAAAACACAACATCATGGATATAACCTGTTCAGTATATAAGCTGTCTAGATTATTTGCAATCCAGTTATCCTTAGTTGACCCTTGTAAAACTATGGCTGAGCCTGGTGATAATATCAAACGCCTTTAAACAAACTGCGATAAACTCTTCAGATCGACATTTGGGGCAAGTAGAGGTGCCTGATTAAAACAGATTAGTGACACATTCACTACAGCCTATTACAGATTCACAGCAGGTGCTTATTACGACTGGAATGCGTGCAGTTTCCCCGGCAGAAAAGGCATTCAAAACAAGCAAGAAATTCCCGCAAAATGGAATTCTGTTTAGGTTATCTTCAAACAATTTCAATGCCTCTGGGATTTCTTTCCTTATGGCATCGCCTACTGCTACAACAACTGTCTCTTTGATTGTTTCCTTTATGTCATCCATGTTGACATCTAGACAGAAAAAAATTTACTAGAGCTGCTGTTCTGAAGCCATTCCTTACAGTGATTAGTTTTACTGCAAATATGTCATCAAGGAAGAGCCGCCCCATTATCCCACTGTGATTTCGTTAATATACCTTTAAGGGCCTGAAAGGAATAATCTTGAGGCATTTAAGTGGGCTATGGCCTGTGACCTGCCTGCCCCCCACATACACACACAAAATAAATATTCTTAATTCAGGGCTGCCAGGCAGGGAATCTAACAGCTATTGATTTCTTTTGATTCATGATTCTATTTTCCCTCTATTTTCCTATGAAGATAGCCGGGGACCATGTGTATAGTAGTCGGGTGAAATCCCCCCCCCCCACCCCCTCCTCCTCTTTAGCTTGTATGTTTTGTTTTCCCAATACAGGTCATTTGATGTTACTAGATAGAGAATTGTTTCTTTCAAATTTCACGTTATCCACGTGCATATGTTTGCATAATATATGAAAAGAAAAAGGGCAAATTCCATTGAGTCACAAGACCTGTGCTGGGAAAACAAAATATACAAGCAAGAGGTCTATTGGAGTGGAGTAAAATTCCAACATGTTATTCAAGTTGAATGATGTACCCAGTCTCCCAGCAGGTTGAAGGTTATCATAGGTTATATAGTGGGGGTTTAAAAGTACTGAAAATATTTTAAAACAAAAAACACTCGAGGGTGTTTCCATCAACCCTCTCCCCCTCCCCCTCCCCTCACTCACACACCTGTATGTGCAAGGGCAACAAGCCCTACTAGAAGTTCCATGACAAGGTATCCATTAAAATGTATTTATTTTCACTAAGGAATTGCGCTGAAAGTATTGATCAAAACTTGTAACATGGATGAATCCACAGATGTACAGCTTGTACATACCAGGGGAAGCTTTTGGTGCAGAACCTTCCTCATCCTCCTTGATGATAACCACATCATCTTTCCCTTCAACAGACTGAGATGCAATGGCATATACCTTCCTTGCGGTTGACTTCCAAAATGCCAGACCTGTTGAGTTAAAAAATTGTCAGCAAAACGAACTCATGCATGACAAAGACAAATTTAGCAATATAATTATCTCTAGACTCAGTTTCTTGGTTTTCTGATCGGTGCAAGGAATACTAGGTTCCTTTTTAATCTTTGTTCCTTTTGTGAATTACCTACACTTTGCATAAATTACCTCTTGTTCCCTCTGAGTCTTCGAGAGGAAGTGCATTGCCAGTGACAAGTTTGACAGGCACATTAATTTGTTCTTGACACTTCTCAAGTATATAGGGAACATTGGCTGTCTCATCATTTATAAGTATGTATAACTGCCGTGTTGGGATTTTTACTTTCCCATTTTGCAAGGATGCCACAGTAACTTTGAGTGAATATCCAATTTTAGCTCTTTTTCTTGCGTGGCCATTGTGGGTGAGGTTTGGAGCAACAGAACTGCAACAAAAAGTAAACAAAACAGAAAATTCTCAATAAGTGAAAGCAAGTCATCGACACTGCTACCTTTCTGTTTTAATAACTTTAAGCTCATTAAAATACCCTAGCAATGAAAACAGAAAGCCAAGAGAAACTTAATGCACTTGATCAAACACATACAGTCAAGCATTTGTAATTGTCGAACCTGAACATTGGTGAAAAAGTACGATCTGTACTTCGGCCGGAAAGACTACTCAGATCAGGATTGCTGGACCTGCCAAATCCTAGGACACCACTGCTGTTAGTTCCCGCCACTTGGAAATAGCTTCCGTCCGGAAATTCAGAAAGGTCGAAACGGCCTTCTCTGTTTGGCCACTCTGTGTCGCCCCTGAACTCCTCCACCAAATGAATAGAGCTTGTTTCAAGCTGTAACATTTTATTATGAAGACAGGCAAGCAGCGACACTTTGAAGAAAACAAGAAAGAGCATGCATCTCGCTGTTATAAATCTTAACCTTAACTTTGACCAAACGCGAGCAAAGACTGCAAAAACTATGATCTCTGAACTAACCGCAAACATAACAGCAAGTCGTTCTGTATTTATCTGCGCTTTTCTAATTTTTCTTTCGATACTTCCTTCTCCCTCTCCTCTTGAGATGAAGACCATGTGCTCGGAAGGATCCCGATCAGCCATGTTTTCAGCGGAAGCAAGCATCACGTGATCGACGCATTTCCATCTCCAGGTCGCCTATCAAGCAATGAAAATTGAATTCGTGAAAGAATTTCAATTCTCATTTTTTTTCCAAATTGAATAATGAACTTAAAAACAAAATTTCAATTACAATTTTTTTTAGAAATTGAAAAATGAATTCGTTAAATTTTCATTTTCATTTTTTTCGAAAATTTGAAAAACGAAATCGAAAATTTTCGTTTTCATTTTTATAAAAAAATGAATTTTGAAAAATGGGTTGTAAACTGTTTTCAATTTTCAGCAGAAATGAAAAATGAAAATGAACTAAAATTTTCATTTTTCAATTCTCAAATTCTAAGAAAAATAAATTGGCACTCGGGTACACGCATTCTAGGTATCCCCGGGAATACACAGTCGCGTCTTTCACGCATATTTGAGTGCAATGTAAATTTCTCACTGGAACTAGATTCGCACAGTCATGGCAAGGATTCAGGAGGATTTCCATGCCTTTTAAGGGATAAAAAGCAAGAAACGCACGCAAGTGAAATTTGATACGCACTCGTATGCAAATTTGACCTGAATAGCTTGGAATTCCCATATTTTGCAATGATACGGCATTCTTTTTAACAGCCATTTTCTGTAAATATCGAGAATCCGGCGTCACTCGTCAAATTTCGAAATTGTTCATATCTTGCCTGAATAACACCTATGGTGAGTTATTTTCGAAAATAGAATTCAAAGATCGTGAAGCGCTTGCTTTTTTCTGAAATCAAGGAAAGTTTGAAAAACGCCTTTTTACCGCCATGACGCTGCCGAAAATAGTGTAAAATGATGCATTTTGTTATCGCTCGTGTAGATAATCACGGTGTCATCTATCAATGCGACTAGGTCAGATCATAAGGCATCTCTTGGTCTTTCCAAAGCACAAAATTGTTTTGGAAAAGCTACTGGTATATAACCGTTTTTGACCGTTAAATATACCACAGTTCAAACGCTTCAGCGAATGAGCTAATTTTAGCTAACTTCCACACCACAAAAAGCCCACTGGTACATACAAATTAACGTTGCAATTAGTATTTTCTTAAAGTGCATATTTTGTGCTCTGTTGTGTTAAAATTTCTTCCGCGGCCCGACAAAAGTGCTCCGTCGAGAGACAGAAACGTGAAGTCAAGTTTTGCATCGCCGCCATTCTTGAAATCAACATGAACTTTGCCTTCTTCGAGCCACAGCTTCGTCAAGAACTAAAAGTCTGCCGATGGAAACCTTAACTCGCTCTTCTGAACGCCTAAGGATTACAGTACAATTCTAAACTTGCTGTTTTCAATCTCTCTGAGAGTGATAACCTTCAACATAAATTTTGACGAGGTCAGAGTAGGTGATGAAATTATGTAACTCGACGCTTATTAACACGGCAATTTTCAAGTGACTTTAATTACGTACGGTCGTTCTAAACTGCTTCTTTCCTCCAAAGTTATGATGTTATGATATCTTGAATTCCTACTTGGCCACCATCTTCGGTCACAGAAACGTTGCTGTACTTTGCCTGTAAAGGGAAATTTGTTACATGTAAGTGCGTGACGTTGACCAAAGGATTGACAAAACCAATGCTTTTCGGTAACCGATAATATTAAAT
Source organism: Pachyseris speciosa (assembly GCA_016490735.1). NCBI lineage: Eukaryota > Metazoa > Cnidaria > Anthozoa > Scleractinia > Pachyseridae > Pachyseris > Pachyseris speciosa. The sequence continues at coordinate 148,517 of JAEMWC010000318.1, forward strand.
TTTTCATTTGAACTTTGCAACAGCGTTCGAGTCGAACAGCTGAAATAAAAAGACTAGACGAATATCTTACCTTTTCAAATTGCCTTGTACACATGTCCAGTCAAGGAAACCACGTTAGGAAGAGATGCGTAATAATCAGGTGTTCAATCGAATTTTATCCCATTTTACATGCTCGTACGTTGTTTAGGGAAACTGTGACAAATTCCATGAAGATCCAGCGATTTGAAACTTATTCACTGTGACTCCAGTGATTCTATTTGATGACGTGCAGATCTTTCTGTACCAAGCAAACAAATGCTTCAATTTACCTGTCTAGCTCGAATAGCGCACTGTTTGCCCGCATTGTTCTTTGTATAATTTTAGTACCAGTAGGGAGGGGTGGTGGACTGGCGAAGTAAATGGGTTAGGGGGTAGTGGTGGTGTGAAAGATATCCCTGTGAAGGAAACTTGGGGTTATAGTGAAAGGTATTCTTTTTAAAGGAAAGCTGAGAAAAATAGTTCTTTTCAGTTTTTTTTCTTTTCTCCACCACCCCTCCCTGTTCAAAAATGCAGTAGTTCCTACCTAAAATTGCTGCATGTCCTCGCGTTTTATTTTCACTCTTTCGATTCCGTACTTTAGATACCCAAATAAATGTTTTATTCAAGGTTTCCTTTCCGATGGTCACAAGAAATATAAACTGAAGGGAAAAGTAGCGGTATCTTTGCAAATAATTATCTTGTGGAATAGGCTTCTGTGTTGCGGGAAGGCTATTTATGGCGCTGCTTGGCAGTTGTAGGAGGGTCTCAATGGGGTAGTGTCTTTCACGGCTAACGGTTAATATTTTGGCTTTTTTACGGCTAACGGTTAATTTTTTTCTGTTATGGTTAACTTTTAAAAAATAATTACCGGTGTTTAAAAAAGTTAAAAATTAATTTTCACTGTTGTAAAGTCCCAGGAACATTCTGGGGTAGAAAACTGTGGTAATATATTACCACGGTAAACTATATCTGGTCTATATCTTCATTCCTACATGTACACTGCGGTACTTTGACAAAAACAAAACAAATAAAACAATAAAGTATATTTATTCGTATTTTTCAAAGCTTAATGATAAATGTGCCCAATGAAACATTTGAAATAACATCCATGCTGCATGGGAAACAGTTCTTCAATTCACCTTAATGACGTGGCTTATCGTTTTGTGACCGCCTAAACATAAAACCGTATCCACGCTTTGACTTGTCTTTCAGACCTTGTTATCACAGGTTTACCAGTGACCAGTTCCTCTGAGTCAAAATCTGCTGTATCAACATCACTATGATCGGAATCGCTTTCGTACTCCTCCACCTGGTTGAAATCAGCCTCGGACGCGAGCGTGAGTTACGGAACAATGGTATCACTTACGAAACTTATTGCGCATCCTTCGTCAGCAACAGAGCGGTTTTCTAAGGAGGCAGTGTGCATTGTGTTAACTTGGTCGGCTGGAAAATGCACCCTTGTATCAGCTTGAGGATTTGCCTTTGCATACGCTGCCGGAGGAAGAGCTCCTGCCTTATCTTTTGTGGTCTCGCTCCTCACTGTTCTCTGCCGTACTGGACGGTAATTCTCCAGCCACTCCTTCATGGTCTCTTCTGCTTTTTTTGTGAGCGTATCAGCAGGCAGTCGAGTCATGAATTTTGCATCTTTGAACGACATACCCGTTTGTGGCACCGGGTAGTACAAGGATGGATGAATAGAGTATTCCCCCCCCCCCCCCCCTTTTCGTTACTCGCTTTAAACACGAGATCTTAGACTGATTTTTATGGCCAGAATTTTTTGCGGTTAATATTTTGTACGGCTAACGGTTAATTGTTTTCAATTTTTACGCATAACGGCTAGATTTTTGGACGTCTTACGGCTAACGGCTAACCTCATTGAAACCCTCTTGTAGCTTCCTAAAGTTGTCACATAGCACCCGAAAGTAGTCTCTCTCACAGTTTTCCAACCTTCTTGCTTTTCACCAAAGAGCAGTGATGTACAACAATATGGTAGCAGTGCAGGGACGAAAGCACCGACAGTCTTTTTCCGCAGGGAAATTCACTTCTTCCTCTGCTAGAAGCCCATCTTGCTTCGTCACCACCACTTACTGTCGCAATTTCGCCGTCAAACGTGAAAAAAAGGCAGAACTTGCCGTAGAGACAGAAATTCCGTGGTAGAGAACAGTATTTCTCCATATGAGCCAAGGGCTCGCCGCACTGATTTCATAACTTAACATTTCGACCGATGTGTGGTGAGTTCTCGCAACACCTGCCCTCCCCCCCCCCCCCTCCCCACCTATTAGGGAGTCAGGTATCTGACACATGTTTGGGTATAAGGGTGCCGCTGGGGTTTTGAAACCCTTACCTTGTTTAGACACCTGTTCGAGGCTCTCAGATAAATGGGGCTAACCCTGATTAGGACAGCCTCGCTTGAAATTGTATAACTGTGTTTAAGACAGATGGATCAAAAGCCATACACCCTATTCAGCGCACGTCCTCGTATAGGCCATATATATACACCCCCAGGCCGCGTCCCCAGGGCGCTTTTCTCTTCAAAGATAAAGGGATAAGGTCCCTGGAGACGACGTTGTCACCCCGGGCCCCTGCCCCTAGCCTCCGGCGGCCACTCCCTTTATTGATGTAAAAGGGTATGGTTTTCTGGGTCATGAATCTGATTACAATACTTAATACAATAATTTAAAAAGTCAAATTCTATAATGCCTTTTGTTTGTTCTCTGTATGTAAAATGAGGTCTCGAATAAAGGTCCCTTTTCCCAAACAAGGTATCCAAAATGAGCAGTTCTTAAACAGGGACAGGATTTGAAGGCATCGGCGGCACACTCGAGCAACATTTGTCTCTGGAGACAGAAGAAAACTGTCTCACAAGAGTCATCCCATGATGGAATTTAATTGCCAAACTGAACGATTTTGTAAACCTTGACCCGCTTACAAGGGGTTATGGCCTATTGAACTCTCGATCTCACTCAGTAGACTCGACTGAGTTTAACTAAGCGTTTTAATCAATATCTCTCGTATTCGTCTTACAACGGGTGTGTAAAACTACTCTCTGCCAAAAACCAAAGAACCCTAGACTTATATGCTGAAGTATCGCGTAATCGAATATCTAATCTCTTATTGGTCGTTGCTAAGTGATAATCAATGAAAGTTCATTCAAGGTTTCATCAATCAATGGTGTTAATTAAGAAAATGAAACCTTTGACCTAATCAAGTTACGAAGTCTCCGACACACTCCCCCGTGCAGCTTTGAATATGAAGGTGCACGCAACAACGGAGACTGGCTTAACGAAACTAAGAAATTTATAAAAAATCAGTCAGTCACTTATTTGAAAGTCAAATTCACAATTGCTTTCTTCTGCCTCGGCAATCTGCGCAATTCTTGCGGCTGCTGTGCTCGCTGCTGCTCTCCTTGGTAGGAACGCGGCGGCGTGTGGGTCCAACTGCTGTTCCAAGACTGCTGGCTGGGTGACTCTGGGCTCACTCTGCAATTCTAACCGATATAGATGCTGAACTGGTCGCTGAATAACGCCCTTACTCGTCCTCAGCTGAACAGCCCGCGTATGGCCGTCAGGGCCTGGGTAAGTTGCCTCGACGATGGCTAGAGGCCACTTGGCTCGATTCTTGTTGTCAGATCGTACAATTACGGCATCTCCAACGCTGACTTGGTACTTGGGGGTTTTGTGGACAACGTTGTGGCGCTCTCTCAAAGTAGTTAAGTACTCCCGTTGCCACCTGTTCCACAACTGATCCTTACATGATTTCAGGAATTTGGCTCTTCTACGCAAATCCTTGTCCTTGATCTGCCAGGCCGGTTCTTCGGGAAGTTGGGAGGGGCGCTGGAATAAAAATGAGGCCGGTGTCAGGATAGGTAATTCCAAGTCGTCCTCAACATAGCTGAGAGGGCGGCGATTTACTTGGGTCTCGACGTCTAACAACACTTCGTTCAGTTCATCCCAGGAAAGGGTGGCTCTCCCAATAACCTTGTACATAGCAGTCTTCACAATGCCAATTAGCCGTTCAAATTGTCCGCCCCACCATGGCGCGCGGCTTAAGTTGAATCTCCACTGAATGTCATGCGATTCCAGAAAACCGTTGAACTCTTCGTCTCTTCTTGCTTGCTTCATCCATTTCGCCGCTTTGACAAATGTACTTCCATTGTCGGAGTAGATCACACTCGGACGTCCTCGTCTTGCTATCAACCGTTTCAGGCATAACAAAAACGTACTGGTTTCAAGGTTTGGAACTAGTTCCAGGTGAACTGCCCGTGACAAGCTGCAAGAGAAAATGACCAAATACGCTTTCTTCTTCTGGAGATGTCAAATCTTTCTTCGCCAATCTAGCCTTGGCTGTCACCAGTGTTTGGGTGATTCCTCCCCTTTGACGTACGACGGAGTAGACGGCGGCTCCAATTCCATAAATCGACGCATCTCCGAACGCATGGAGCTCAAGACCATCAACTGCTTCGTGGTATGGTGCTATGGGCCTTGATGTAGTCACTTCCGCTGGCAGAGACTCTTCCCACCTTTGGAACTGTATTTGGAGATCATCTGGGATAGGTGAATCCCATGAAGCTTTAGAATCGCAAATTCCGCGAAAGATTTGTTTTCCTTCTAGTGTAGTTGGCGAGGGAAGGCCGAGAGGGTCGTAAACCTTTGCCAGTTTCGCCAATACCCCTCGTTTGGTCGTTTTGTCACCTGCTTCCGGGAACTGTACCGCAATCGTGTCGTCTTCCTTGTTCCACTTGACCCCTAATAGCTTTGACTCGCTTGACTGGCTGCTGTTTGGCGTATGATTGCTCTTCGTGAGGTGTGTAATGCGGTCTGTCCTCCAACTGAGGCTCGTTGGAATGCCACTTGTGAAGTTCAAACGAGGCATCGCTCAATATCTCCCTTGCTATTTCCTTACGCATCGTTGCTTGTTGCACATTCTGTCCGCCTGACAGAAGATCGTCAGCGTAGAAGGTTCGACGAAGAGGTTCAGTTTCTTCCGGGTACTTCTCGGCCCACGCGTCTAAATGGCATTCGAGGACGCCTCCTAACAGGAATGGGGAAGGGGCAAGTCCAAACAATACTCGCGTGAATCGGTAAGTTTCTATCTCTGATAAGGGGCTCGGTCGCCAGTGGAACCGAAGTGCATCTCTCTCGCTTTCATGGACCCGTATTTGCAGAAACGCCTTCTTTATATCACCCGCTAGGACCACTGGGTAACCTCTCTGTTGGATAAGTACGTCCCAAAGCCTATTTTGCAACGCGGGTCCTGGGTGCAGGCAGTCATTCAAGGAAGGTGAATCAGGTGTTGCTCGTGCAGAGGCGTCGTACACAATTCTCATCTTCGTGGTTTCGGCTGTCTTGCATACCAAGCTCTTGTGTGGAATATAAAATTCCTTCGACTGTGAGACTGGGGGTGCTTTCTCTATCACTCCTTCAGCTAACTGTTCTTGAATAATTGCTCCGTATTCTTCGGTCAGACCTTCGCGCTGTAGTTTTCTGTTTAGGCTGTGGAGCCTTTTGAGACTTCCTTCTTTGTTCGGGGGAAGCGGTGGATGATTTGCCTCCCAGGGTAGAGTGGTCTCATACCAGCCCTCAGGCGCGCGTGTTAACCGTTCTTTGAATTCTTCGAAAACCACTGTCTGGCTTTGATCCCTTGGGTCTTGTAACCCCAACACGTCGAGTTTGCACAGTTCCTCGTAATCTACTTGGCTTGTCTGCGTGAGTAACATGACATTTCTGTCGAATTCTTTACCAGGTGACATGATAAACCATCCAAATTTTGTGAGCTCGGCGATAGGTGCGTTTTCCTGTCCAATCCGTGGTTTTGTTTCGGTTTTAATCCTTGCGTACTCGCCGCTGCCTAGGACTACGTGTACTGGAAGTCTTGCTTTTGTGTCATCGTCGTGAACGTAAACGCCTCTCAGATGGGGGTTTTTGTTGATAAGTTCGCGATAATTGGGATTGTCAATTGACAACAGTTCTGACTTGTTTGCTTTGGTTGCTTTCACAGGAAGTGTAAATTGGTGGTTGGCAGATCGGAAACTTAGGTCGTATTCTTCTAATGTCGCGACCTTGGTTGACATCAGCATGTCAATTGACCTTGTTTGAGTGGAGTGGGCTTTAAGCGGAGAAGATTTATCAACTTTGCCGACACGTATGAACTACCCGCTCCAGAATCGATTAATGCTCGGCATTTTATTCCGTTGACTTCCACTACGATAACAGGAAACAGACCCTCTCCAATTTGGTTTGTCGTCAAGGCAACCCCTCTTGTGAATGTCGTCGAGTTGTTAACGTCGCCAATTAGGTGTACTGCGTCGCAGATCGACGTGTGATGGCGTTTGTGACAGCGTAGACAATCTGATCTGCTAGGACAATTGGATGCACGGTGGTTTCCGGACGTACAATTGAAACGATCTGCCAGGCTCGTGACTTTTGTGCATTCAATCGGTCGGTGGTCTTCGCCACAATACACACACCTATGGGGTCTCAAATCTTCAAGTCGCGTGTGATAAACTCTGGTCGGGCGTGTATTCCGTTTCGCCGATGGTTCTTGCTCGCGGTCTGTTCTCCCCGCTGTATCTGCCGGGTTTCATCTCACCCACAACCGAATAGCCTCCGATAGCTTCAAAAAATCCCAGCTTTCCAAGTGTGGATCGGTTCGCACGAGATCTCCACGGATAGATGGCAACTTGTCAAGCGTCATCAACACCGCCCCATTGACCTGCTCAAGTTTCTTGAGTGTTTCCAGAGCTTGCACGCAATAAGTTAGCTTTTCGCTAAATTCGCTTCTTTTCTTCTGATTGCAGGTTGGTATGGTAGGAAGTTCAAGAATTTCTCTTGTGTACGCTTTTACGATCTCCGATTCCTTCCCGTACTTCTCCTTTAAGATGCTCTTCGCGCGGTTGTAGCCTTCGGATGTGAAGGGTAACGCTTCTATTGTTCTTCTAACTTTAGAATCCAACAGTTCGCGCAAATACGTAAACTTCGTTATCGCTGCTACGTTCGTCTTATCGATAGTTTCTGAAAATTGCCCCCAGAATCTCGGCCAGTCCATGAAGGAGCCATCAAACTTTGTTATCATTAGCTTTGGTAATTTAGCTTGGATGTTACCTGGCGTCTGGACTTGTGGTGGGTGTTGGCTTGCTTGAGTCGCTTGAAGTTGTGCTTGCATGTCAAGCTTGGTTTGATGTAGTTTTGCCTCAAAATGTAGTTTCTGTTCTTGAGCGTGGGCTTCTTTCTCCTTTCGGCGATCGTCCAGCCATGTCGTCACTTTTTCGACTTCGGTGTCTGCCTATTCCAGTTTTTCGTCGAGCTGGGCGTTCCATTCCTGTATGGCTGCGATCTCTTCTTTTGCTGCTAATTTCATCGCCTCTACGTCCAGTCGCATGCGATTAATCTCATGGGAAAGATGCTTTAGAGTCGAAAGATGTCTCTCGATTGCTTCGTGTTTTTTCCTTCCAAGACGGCATTAGTCCTTGTCACTGTCATCTCCAGTTGTGTAACTTTGATCTCCATGTTTGCTTCGGTTGTCTCCATCTCGATCGGCAAATTCAGGACGTAATTATACTCACACTTTGGTCCCAGTGATCTTCAGAAATCGTCTCGTTGCCAGAGGTGCCACGTTTTGTAAACCTTGCCCCGCTTACAAGGGGTTATGGCCTATCGAACTCTCGATCTCAATCAGTAGACTCGACTGAGTTTAACTAAGCGTTTTAATCAATATCTCTCGTATTCGTCTTACAACGGGTGTGTAAAACTACTCTCTGCCAAAAACCAAAGAACCCTAGACTTATATGCTGAAGTATCGCGTAATCGAATATCTAATCTCTTATTGGTCGTTGCTAAGTGATAATCAATGAAAGTTCATTCAAGGTTACATCAATCAATGGTGTTAATTAAGAAAATGAAACCTTTGACCTGATCAAATTACGAAGTCTCCGACAACGATGTCTCCTATGGAGAGTGCAGGCCCTCCTCCACCTGTCCAAGTCACTACCGTCGTCAGTTCGCCAAGTTACTACCAGCCTAGTAAGCAACCTCGTTCCCAGGACTATTTTCCTCACTTCGAAAAAAGGGAAAAGCCCTGACAACGAGGTTGAGCGTTAAGAGAAACCAAGAGGGTCGGACGCCGGGGCCGTAAGGCTTCGGGAAAATCAAAAGTGTTACCTTGTGGAGAACCTTATCCATTGGTCAGGCCACCGGAAGGTAATTCCATGCGGATGTAGTCGCCAAAGAAATGCGGCGAGTACACGGGACCGGCTCCGATGGCGAGAGACTGTGAATAGCTCACTGCCACGGAAATTCTATTTCCCCAACAAGTTTCGTCTTATTTTACAGTTTTCGCCGCGAAACTGCGACGGTAACTGCTGGTGAGGAAAGATGCGCTTGAAGCAGAGGAACAAGTGAATATCTCTGCGGCAAGTGCCCGTGGATTTCCGTACATCAGCCACCCAATTCTTGTAGATCCGCATATCCGGTAGGCGCTATGCTCTTTGGTGAAGAGCCAAGAAGGTTAGAAAACTGTGTGAGGAGCTACTTCCGGGGCCGAGCCCAACGTTTCGAATGAAATAGTCATAAATAGCCCTCCCGCAAAGAACTAGTAGTCCTCCTCGTTCGTTAACATAAAAGCCCTTATATTTTGCATAGATACTGTTAAGTTTCCCTTTTCTATTTGACCTTCGATTTTCTATTTGACCTTCGAAAAGAAAACCTTGAACTTAAGGACAAAACATTTATTTGGGTATCTGGAGTATGGAAATATACGCGAGGACATCCCGCAATTTTAGGTAGGACCGTATTACATTTTTTGAGCAGGGAGGGGTGGTGGAAGTGGGTAAACAATTTTCTGAAAAGAGGTATTTTTGTCAACTTTGTTTTTAAAAATAATACCTTTCATTATATCTAGTTACTTAATTGTACAGAATTTTCTTGCAACCACATTTCTTTACAGGGATATCTTCATTCCACCACTACCAA